>JAIUZE010067084.1:0-66677 GCA_022085475.1 Heliosperma pusillum
AAGACCTCTCACATAACTTAAAAAATTGAGATTTAGCCTTACTAATTGAAGCACCTATGAACCCCGTGTTCATTAGGGCTACCACGCTCGTGGGTCCCTTTTTACCTCGGGTAAGTAGGGTGATACGATCACAAGCCAAAATTGGATTGGACTCAACGCGATAAGCGTTATCTTGGGACTAGGAGATGGATTTAGTTGAAATCCGTCAACCAAGAGTTCTAAGTGTAGAATTAGTCAAGTATTGACTTACCATGTTTAGATAAAGGTAGCATGCGATGACTATTTTTTGTCTAAATATGGGTCTTGGAATCACTTATATAATTTCGTGAGGGGTCATTATATGAGTGACTTGTTAAAATTTGTTTTACAAGTAAAATATATATAAGCAATGAATGTTTATTTTTCGTTGATATTTATTTTTATTCGCGCAATGACAATTATTTTTCTTCTATGAACTTATAAATCCGTTCAATCGTGGAAAAGGTTTCCATTATTTTATACGGTAGCATTTTGATTGCAATCTCCGTTTATACCACCGTAGCTAAAGACAAAATGAATTGTATCTTTTGATCCTCATATTCACCCTTGCAAATGTCTCTTATGAAGAGTAAATGAATAAGTCACACTTAGTAAAAAACGTTTTGATTTTTAGTGACGTCTTCTCATAACAATGGTACATCAATCTTTTCGCTCCAACGAAAATATTTTAATTTTTTGGTATGTCGTCATAATGCTCCTTATCGAGGCTTACCTCAAAAGAGGCCAAATCAGTTGGGACGACTAGGTTAATCGATTTATTTTAAATCGTGAATAACCAAATACCGTAGTCACTTCATGAAAGGTTTATCCTTTTAAGTAAAACGCTGAATGAACGTGAAGAATGTCTTGACATAATTCTAATATACTTTTCTACTTACATATTCCTGAAAGTCGTTTGAGCACTAAATGATGTTTATATCTTCATTGTTTAACAAGTTCAAGAGTAGGTTTGGTACCGTTTTTGGCACAAGGCAAGGGAAAAAGGCAAGACTATTTTGAATAGTAAAGTCAAAACCCAAGCAAGGTGTCGAACCCAACTTTTGACGATTCTATTTTAAAGTGTAGGACACAAGAAAAGAATCTGCCCCAAGTTTTCTAAAGAGTTAGAAATTGGGTGTACTATTTTCACCCATAATATCTATATGATCGACATTTATTTTGCTAAAATGCAAGTTTTGGGTATTATATACCCATTATGGTTTTCATCAATGTATTCAATGCATATAATAATGATTCGTGCGACGACTAACCATGATTAAATGTCGACCTACAAGGGAAATATAACTATTGTAGTTTTATTTATATAGAAACATATAAAAGTTATAATGTGATCAATCTAGTTTTGGATTTAGAGGTATACTTTAATAAACGTTATTATGTACATGACCTCTAAATAAAGAATATAGTATCCACTTTAGTGTACGACACAAGTGTTTCACTTTTGTGAATAGAACAAGCGTTGTATCTTTTTATGCCTATACTTGGTCAATGGTTATCCCATACCAATCAAAGGTAATTATATTCTTGACTTAAACTAGTAATTACTTGTCATATAGATTCTAAAGGCTCAAAATTGGTGACCCTAATCTAATCTTAATTCTGGATTGTGTAGCACATTAAGAGGCTAGTATTGATAACTATCCCTAAACCATCTGATTTTGAATCTTATGGTGCGTGTGAATCTTGTATTCAAGGCAAGATGATTCGTGCCCTTTTTATTTAAAAGGAAATCGAACTAGTGAGTTATTGGCCCTATTACATTTGAATATGCGTGGTCCAATAACAAACACAACCAGAGATGGTTATGACTATTTCACTTTATTTACCAACGATTTAAGTAGATATTATATTTGATTCTACTTAATGATGTGCTATGAGAAATCTTTGAAAAGTTCAAAGAGCTTCAATGTGAAGTAGTTAATCACCAAGAGTATTAGACAAGGACTTACGAGTAAATCGTAAATGTAAATATCTAAGTATTGACTTTGATTTTCACCAAAAGTATTGTGAAATAGTTTCACGAGTTAACTTCTCTAACATACATTATGAGATAAGGTATTGTTGAATAGAGATACAGAACCTTATACGATATGGTTTTGTCTTTATCAAGTCAAAATGAGCCATTTGACTAACCTTGGGATCTTAATATTTTTTTGTCTGCTATTTCTTTTCCCACCATATTAAAACACATTTAAAACAGTCTGATTTCATTCCATATACGATATGGGTAGGTAGCGTACCTAATTTATAAGTTATTTGAATGAAACAAGTGCTCAATAATCCCACATTGACCACGAGAACAAAGCGTTTGTGACTCGTGATGTTGTCTTTCAATAAAAATACGATTATTTCTTGGTAAGACAGAGTGGGAGAAAATGTTTCAAGAGCCACAAACTGAGCATATGGTCCGGAAAAGGTTTTCCTCATTGCTTGTTCAGTAGTTGTTTCTTCGGAACATAAGAGGTCAGGTGGAATTTTATCACTTCTTTATAGTGATGAATTCTAATATGTGACTTATAAAAGACTGTTTCTAGTCCCAATTTCTTGCTATGGCTTAGAGTCATGTGATTCGTAATGGAGACATTAAAATGTGTGTTCAAAAGATAAATTGTAGGACAAGATTTTTGCAACCACCTATTCTTCGATCCATTCAATATAACTTAGCGATACAGTATATCCGAATAGGTAATGATGTCAACTGGATCTCAAGACCAACCTGCTTGAATACGATTCTAGAAGAAGTAGTATATTTTATTTCACCGCTTTGAGGTTCGTAATCCTAATTATCCTAATTAATTTGCAGCCTAAGAATGTATATCTTAAGTAAGCACTAAAAAGTTAGAATTGGTGTGTCAATCATGTCATAAAATATTTCTCGATATCTCGAGGAATTATGTTTATACATGAAGTTTAGTGGGAGTAATATGGTTTTCATCAGTCTTATATGTGGAGACATATTGATCATTTTAAATGATAGAAGATTTTGGAGAAGTAGAATACATCTTTTAGATATCCGGATTTGTGGAGATAAATCTAAAAGAATATTAGCATTGAGTCAAAATTCTTATATTGATAAGATCTTTGACTAGTTCAAGAAAGTTGAACACATAATAATTGATTCCTTTTGCTTCCGCTGCGGGATCAATTATATACGCTGTGATGTATACTAAATGCGACATTTAGCATGCTTTGAGCATGACAAGTCGTTTGCAATCAAATCCAAGTGAGAGTCACTTGATAGCCATACAGAACATCCTTAAGTACTTGCGAAGGACTAAAGATATGTTCCATTTGTTTGGAGTTTATAGTGAGTTGTGTGTAAGAGTTTACACAGACTTCAGTTTCCAAACTGATCAAAGTGATTTGAAATCACGAACTAGCTGTGTTTTATAGAAGATTTTTCTGTTGGAAGAGTTCCAAACAGAAAAGACTATTGGAAAGGTTCTAAGTAGGAGTGACATTTTCATATATAAATGTCATGTATCCGCTGGAAGTGTTCCAGGCAGTTTATCATTGCGGATTTCACAACGGAAATAGAGTACATTGCATCATATGATGATGCATATGAAAGTAGCTTGGATTCGACAGTATTGGAGGGACTAGAAGTAGTTCCTATAGTTGTATATCCTATCCCATGATACCGGTAAAACAGTGGGAGCTACCTTTAGGACAAGAGTCCTAATTCTAGATTCAAACCTAGACACGTACTCAGAAAGTTTTATGTAATATGAGATTACGTAGACAAAAAGAAATAGCAATCAGAACGATGGGAAAGATGCAAGTATTGCTAATCCATTAGCCATGCTTTTTGCAGGCTGAACATGATAGTCATGTCATTTCAATGGGGATTGAAATATGTACCTGAATTGCTAGAGATTATGAGATATGAAATTATTGATAGCGTATCAATTTTTCCAAATATTTGATAATCGCATTCATTGTTAGAGTTTCTTTAAAAACTCCTTATTTAGTTTGACTAAATTTTAATACTTTGTTTATCCGAATTGGTTGAAAGAAAAGTTGAACCCAATTCAAGTGAACAGGATGAACTTAGTGTTTGGTCCCTAGTCACTCATTTGAGGTGACGTCTCGAAGTGAATAGATTGTAAGTCGATCGATGGTTGGTTCAGCACCATGGGGTCATGGAGATAAATGGTCGTTTACATAGACAGACTGTGGAGACACTCTGTCGGTCATTGACCATAATAGAGTCCCTTATCAAAACTGTTCAAGCCTGGTCGTGGCGGGGATTTCTATTTTATTCCTATCAGTCAATTCTTTAGACTGGCAACCATTTACCTGAGTCGGTGTAGTTTCCGATAGACTTTGGTTTTTGTCCTAGGTCGTGCCGTGAAAGGAGGCCGATGGACATCTTCTGGGTCATGGTGATCTGCATCATACAGTGTAAGATGGGTCAACAGGAATTGTCCACCCACATTGGGTATTAACATCTTCGGGCCACTCGAGGAGTAGTAACTGGAAATGCGTGGCCACGCTCGGAAGAGATCTCTGGTAGATTTTCCGGTCAGACAATTACTCTCCCTGATCGAGAAAACCACTCTATTTATAATTTCAATTGCAAGTGCGACCTGTAAGACACCTTGCAATGAGTGGGAGGATGTGACGCAAAAGAGACAAGAGAATCGGTAGCACACAACTTGTCGAGACAAGTGGGAGAAATTGTAGGAAGAGGAGTCCTCCGCAATAGTGTTGCTACATGCACAACTTGTATCGGACAAGTGGGAGATTGTTGGAGTAAGTGTCCTCCACAATAGTGCATTTATATAATACATCTCATTTGGAATATACGTGGCATGATTAGTATATTTTGATACTCCACGTCAGTTGATTAACGTAAATCAGTAACGCTTGGCTGACTAGAGTTTGACGTTATTGTCGTATGACGGCGGTAATCAACTGATCCCTTTAGGTCACACCTATAGGATGAGACCCAAATAGAATAATAATTATTTGTATACGATACAATTTAATTAGAGCATTACATATATTTGATATGTACGTTTAGTTACGAGAGTTATTTATTGGAAATTGAGTTGCGAACTCATTCCACTTAAGTTTATTAGTCAATTATACGATAACTGACTGAATAAATTTTACGTCTTATTTTAATACGATTAAATAAGATTTAATTTAATGATTAATCGTTAATTCATTAAATTAGGTGAGGTTATGCATATATTTTGAGGTAGAGGTAATTAGTTAATTATATTTACAAAGAGTTGTAAAATAAATTAACTGGACATTGTGGGACCCATTATATATTGATATAATGGTTAAACATCACTTAAAAGTTGAGTGTATATTGATTATTAATTTGAGTCATATAATTGTTATATGATCAAATTAACACTTATCATACAAGATAATTAAGCATATGATTAATAAGTATTTGTGGGACAAATATCAAAAATCAAAATGGTCCATAATGGACATATGTGCACCGGTTTTGTACATGTGCAAAGGGCATGATTATTGTTCTTTTCTTACACAATACTCCATTTTGATTGTGACATGACTTTCATGCTTTAATCATCAATACATTACCTACACTCTACCATCTTACACAAAGAATAAAATGAGCAAAATGGAGCCCTCTTTGTGCTCATATGTGCCGGCCATAATGGCCTTAAATTGAACAAAAGTTGTTCATTTTTGCACTACTTCATTTTGCTTATTTTTCACTTCTCTTTCTAAACTCAACTTCTCTCTAAACTCTCTCAAACACTAATATTTTTCCTATTACTAGAGTAGTAATAAATCTAATATTAGTTTATATTATCACTTGTGTTTTCTAGTAAAAAACTAAGTGATTAGTTTGGGTTTAATCTTGGGTGCAACAAGAAGGAGACCTTCTACTTTGGAGGTTGTTTTATGGAGGATCATCTATCAATTTCATGCTCAAGAACAATAAGAAGGAGTTCTTATTGTGCCCATATTGAACCGAAAATACTCCATGTAAAGATGTTTTCGTCTTATCTTTTCTTTTATGCTTTTATATTTGCATGCATGATAACTAGATCCTAAATCATTAAGTTAATGTAATTTAATGAACTAATTAGAGGAGTCTAATTAGAGGTCTAGGACTTTCACGATGTTAACTGACAGTATCAGGTAAATAGCTATTAGCCTGATAAGTCTGATGATGTTTGCCTGTTTTGTTGTTATGTGTTTGTAATTGCCAATTAATGAATAAAATATTTCCAATGCTCGATGAACTTACATGAAATCTCTTTCTTTATTAGTCTACTTTATTACTTTTTAATTCTGAACGCTTGTTTTCTAATTAGCAATAAATTAATCTCCCTCCCTTAGTCCAAAAACAACCCTTCAGGATTGGGGGCAACCCCTCCCACCAAACAAATCGACAAGGAGGATCAAAATAATCCTACAACCTTGTCACAAATTCCAAATACAAAAATTGAGCTCAATCAAAATAAACGAGCAGAATGGTGAAAGATCCGCACTACTCGTTTGAAAATCCTCTTGATAGGCATAAGAAAAACTCTCCCGACAGGTCAAAGGTTATAAGCCCCCAGACATGCAAAAACCTTCACACAAAGCAAAATGTACGAAGACAAACTTAAACCCAACAAATTGTCTGCCATGGCACATCCCCCTGATTAGGCACAAAAACGTCCAAACCAAGTAGCCAATCGTCTAACCAGGGACATCCGCGTGGCTAATTCAAAACCAAACCAACAAAACAAAATAACAAATTTCCAGAACATCCGCCCCGATAAGAAAAACGTTCCAATTAACAAATCATCTACCTTGCTTTAGAAACAAACGCGGGACCAACACCTTAAATTCAACCAGCGCATCATCACCACCATCGTCACCATCGACCTTAGTGTTGGAGTAAGTGTCCTCCACAATAGTGCATTTATATAATAAATCTCATTTGGAATATACGTGGCATGATTAGTATATTTTGATACTCCACGTCAGTTGATTAACTTAAATCGGTAACGCTAATCTCGCTGACTAGAGTTTTGACGTTTATTGTCGTTATGACGGGGTTTGATCCAACATGATCCCTTTAGGTCACACCTATAGGATGATGAGCCCCAAATAAATACTAATTATTTGTATACGATACAGTTTAATTAGAGCATTACATATATTTGATATGTACGTTTAGTTACGAGAGTTGTTTATTGGAAATTGAGTTAGGAACTCAGTCCACTTAAGTTTATTAGTCAATTATACGATAACTGACTGAATAAATTTTACGTCTTATTTTAATACGATTAAATAAGATTTAATTTAGTGATTAATCGTTAATTCATTAAATTAGTTGAGGTTATGCAAATATTTTGATGTAGAGGTAATTAGTTAATTATATTTACAACGAGTTGTAAAATAAATTAACTGGGCACTGTGGGATCCATTATATATTGATATAATGGTAAAATATCACTTAAAATTTAAGTACATATTGTTTATTAATTTGTGTCATATAATTGTTGTATGATCAAATTAACATCTAATTATACAAGATAATTAAACATATGATTATAAGTATTTGTGGGACAAATATCAAAAATTAAACGGAAAATTCACGTGGTACCCCTAAACTTTGCCATTTTGCACATGGTACCCTGTATTTTAAGTTTGTGCACATGTCACCCTTCACGTTTTATTTTTATGCACAACATGTCCTTTTCGTCGATTTAAAAAACTTCAATTGAGCATAACCCTGGCACCGTAATTCGGATTTGCCCAATTTTTTGTCCTAAAAACATTTTCTTGTCATAATCTACGATTTGTGAAAAAAAATTGTCGAGTAACATTTTCTAACGTTTTTTTTCTAATGAAACCTAAAATCGTCCATTAATTCGGTCTTAAATTTTCGAATGACCGTTTTTTGTTTGATCAAATTATAGATATCGAAGAGTTAATCAATTTAAAATTTTGTTTTGGCAAATTCTGATTTCTGGTTTAAGATTTACGCTCATTTGAAGATCTTAAGAACGATAGAAAGAGCATGTCATACTTAAAAATCAAACCTCAAGGTTACTATGTGCACAAAATTAAAAAAATGTCTACCACGTGCAAAATGACAAAGTTTAGGGGTACCATGTGAATTTTCCGAAAATTAAAATGGTCCATTGTGGACTCACATGCACCGGTTTTGTGTAGACAAAATCACTAGTGATTTTACTCTACCAATTCCACACTCCACCAAGTGATTATGACATGTTATGACACATGATCATTATCACTCTCTTACCCACACTCTACCTATTTGCATGAGAATAAAATAAGCATAATAATCACTCATTTAAGTGAGTCTTGACCGGCCATATGGCCTTTATTTATAAGTGAACAAGAGTTGTTCACATTTCACTACTTCATTTTTCATGCTTATTTCATACTTCTCTTTCTAACTCAACAACTCTCTAAAACTCACATGCAAACTAATATTCATGTCATATTACTAGTGTAGTAATACAATAATATTAGTAGTATTAATTCTTACTTATTATCTAGTTAATAATAAGTTAAGATTATTTGGGTTTAATCTTGGGTGCAACAAGAAGGAGACCTTCTACTTTGTAGGTTGTTTTTATGGAGGATCATCCATTAATTTCATGCTCAAGAACAATAAAAGGAGTTCTTATTGTGCCCATATTGAACCGAAAAATCACAATGTAAGAATGTTTTCGTCTTATCTTTTCTTTTATGCTTTTATATTTGCATGCATGATAACTAGATCCTAAATCATTAAGTTAATGTAATTTAATGAACTAATTAGAGGAGTCTAATTAGAGGTCTAGGAATTTCATGTGGTATCAGAGCTCAATTGTTACATGCATGTCGATTTTAAGCATTAAAATCGAGTTATACGATAACTTGGGTAAAATTGAAAATTTGTGTTAAAAATTGGTTTGCACAAAATTTTTGATTTGAATGCATACCTACTGACCTCAAAATGGTTGTGGTCAAATTTGGTGATTTTAGGGATTAATTTGCTATTTATTTTGATTTATGGCCTTTAAATCATGTTAATATGCACTTTTTATGTTAAAAGTTAACTAAAAAAAGTTGCATGTTGATTATGGTCATGAAATATTTATATGATCTCACATGCATGTTGTACATACTGTATGTAAAATTTCGTGACTTTTAATTAAGTTTTGCATGATTATTGATTTTTATAAGATAAAAGTCAATAAAGTGAGATTATTATGTTCATAAAATTGAAATTTCCTTTTCTGGTTTTGAAAATTTTTGGTATATTCTATTATCTGATTTATATCATATTGGTGAAATTATATAATTTGTTTCACTATTTTACTATATTTAATGGGTTTAATTTGATAAAACCGTTGAATATTAAGTTATTTGTTCATAAAATTTATTCAAATTTTTTGGGCAAATGTTTCTGGTTTTTAGAGTTTCTGGAAATGTTCCAGAATGTACAAAATTTTTGGTTTCAAATTTTTATGTGTTTTATATTTTATTTTGGGTTTATTTCATAATTGTTATGATTAAACCTCTATATTTAGCAAATACGATCAATTCAAACTAATTAAATACAAACAAAGTTAGTGGGGACTAATGTTGAGTTCTAAATCGGTTTAGATAATTATTTTGAGCTTAAATACGATTTAAGTGTTGATTATTGATTTTTAATGGTTAAAAATCGATAAAATCCATAAAACCGAGCTAGAATGAACATGATAAGTATCAAGGGCGATTTTGGCATATTTTTTCAGCATTTTTTATTTATTGTTGTTATGGTTAAATGAATGAATGTCATTTGTAATTTTGATGCAAGTTGTACCTAGTATGGCCTAGATTTTTTTTAATTGGTATTACCCGTAATGTAAGGGAATACCGATTTGGTTGTAATTTTATTTGCAATCTCGTATCGCCGTTTGTAATAATTTAATTTAATTTTCTAGATCAAATGTATAATAGGAATTTTATTTGTATCTTTTGTAATTAATTATAATGAAGACGGAGATTCTCGAAGTCGGTGTTTCAAAAGACGGTGCCATGAAGAGGCAAGTGGCCAAGGAGTTGGTTTCCGATTTTGTAATCTACTAGTTAATTAGATTAGCTAGGTGGCCATACTAGGATTTATTATTTTCTTGCTTTATGTTTTTCCGCACATGCCAAAATCACCAACATGCATTTTTATTTCTCGATTGTCAATTCAAAGTTATTCAAAATTCACCGACTTAGTTCGCTTATAGGGAATTAATAACAACATTGACAAGACCTCTCACATGACTTAAAAAAAATTGATATTAGCCTTACCAATTAGTAACACCTATGAATCCAGTGTTCATTAGGGCTACCACGCTCGTGGGTCCCTTTTTACCTCGGGTAAGTAGGGTGATACGATCACAAGCTAAAGTTGGATTGGACTCAACGAGATAAGCGTTATCTTGGGACTAGGAGATGGATTTAGTTGAAATCCGTCAACCAAGAGTTCTAAGGGTAGAATTAGTCAAGTATTGACTTACCATTTTTAGAAAAAGGTAGCATACGATGACTAGTTTTGTCTAAAGATGGGTCTTGGAATCACTTATATAATTTTGTGAGGGGTCATTATATGAGTGACTTGTTTAAAATTGTTTTACAAGTAAAATATATATTAGCAATGAATGTTTTTTTTCCGTTCATATTTATTCGCGCAATGACAATTATTTTTCCTTCTACGAACTTGTAAATCCGTTCAATCGTGGAAAGGAGTTTCCATTATTTTATAAGGTAGCATTTTGATTGCGATCTCCGTTTAAACCACCGTAGCTAAAGACAAAATGATTTTTTCTTTTGATCTTCACATTAACCATTGCAAATGTCTCTTATGAAGAGTATATGTATATGTCACACTTAGTCAAAAACGTTTTGATTTTGTTTTAGTGACGTCTCCTTATTATAATGGTGCATCAATCTTTTTGCTCCAACGAAAATATTTGTCATTTTTTTTGGTATGTCGTCATAATGCTCCTTATCGAGACTTACCTCAACAGAGGCCAACTCAGTTGGGACGACAAGGTTTCTCGATTTATTTGAAATCATGTTTAACCAAATACCGTAGTCACTTTATGAAGGGTTTATCCTTTTTGAAGGTAAAACCATGAATGAAATGAAGAGTAATCTTCATTTTAATTCTAATCTACTTGTCTAAAAAGGGATTTATGAAAGTGAGTGGGAGCTCTAAGAAAGATGTTTTATTTTTAATTGTTAAGAATAAGACGAGCTTCAAAAGTAGGTTGGCACGATATTGGCACAAGGCTAGGGAAAAAGGCAAGGTTATTTTGAATAGTAAAGTCAAAACTCAAGCAAGGTGTCGAAGCCAACTTTTGATGATTCTATTTTACAGTGTAAGACACAAGAAAAGAATTTGCCCCAAGTTTTCTAAAATGTTAGAAATTGGGTGTACTATTTTCACCCATAATATCTATATGATCGACATTTATTTTGCTAAAATACAAATTTTGGGTATTAGATACCCATTATGGTTTTCATCGATGTATTCAATGCATATAATAATTCGTGCGACGACTAGCCATGATTAAATGTCGACCTATAAGGGAAATATAACTATTGTAGTTTTATTTCTATACAGACACATAAAAGTTATAATGTGATCAATTTAGTTTTGGATTTAGAGGTATACTTTAATAAAAGTTATTATGTACATGACCTCTAAATAAAGAATATAGTATCCACTTTAGTGTACGACACAAGTGTTTCACTTTTGTGAATGGAACAAGCGTTGTATCTTTTTATGCCTATACTTGGTCAATGGTTATCCCCATACCAATCAAAGGTAATTATATTCTTCACCTAAACTAGAAATTACTTGTCATATAGATTGAAAAAGGCTCAAAAATGGTGACCCTTATCTAATCTTAATTCTGGATTGTGTAGCACATCTAAAACTTTGATTTTGAATCTTATGGTGTTTGCGAATCTTGTATTCAAGGCAAGATGATTCGTGCCCTTTTTGTTGAAAAGAAAATCGAACTAGTGAGTTATTGGCCTCATTGTGGGAAATAACTGTTTACATCCCCTTAAAATTTAGGATTATAACAAAATTATATAATATGAATTGCGAGTCATAAATATGAAAACAATGTAAATATAGAGAAAACGAATTAAACCTTTGGTCCTAGCAAAATCGGCCTAAGAACAGATATCAAAGTAGATATCCTCCTAATTATCTCACCCAAGATTGATCGAGATATGCCCTTCCCCTTTGCTAGAAAGATGATTAAAAGTTACTGTTAACTTTTTAGGGTTTTGTGTTTAGTGTTTGATGGAGGCACAAGTGAGAAAATAGAATTAGGTTTAGAATTTTTTCTCCTTCCTCTCTTGATCTCACGGCACCTATAGGGTTTTAATGAGGAGATTTATCTCCTCAAAAACACTACCCATGGACCGAAAAACCCGAGTGTATATGGACTTTTTTTCGGTTATATTAGCTTCCATTTAATATAATGTTATACATATTATATTTGTCTAATATGTTGTCATACATTAATAAGGTCCATTACAACATTTTGCAGTGGATATATTAACATAACAATTATTATGACAATCGTATAATATATACTTCAATTATAAATATCGGTATATTTATAATCCTGCTAATTAAATATAACGGTTTATGTTTAATTACGAATTAACATTTTAATTCGTTTAAGCTCACATTATATACTACAACTAAATATAACATTTTATATTTAATTACGAATTACAGTTAATTCGTCTTAGCTAACATTATTTAATCGTTATTAAATAATTATATCATCATCACATTGACTAACCTTTTAGTCAAAAACACCGACTAACCGTTTAGTCATTTAATAAGGCATCAATATGATTATTTTCTCAAATAATCACATCTCTCAATCACATCCTTTAGGTGTGACTTTTAGGGACCAGTTGATCACCGCCATCTGTATGACAATAACGTCAAACTTATCTAGCAAGCCAACCGTTATCGATAAACGTTAATCAACTGATTACAATACAAAGTATACCCTGTGAACCTATAGAGATTTATTTATGTTATTGCACTAACTGTGGAGGACACTGGCTCCAACAATCTCCCACTTGTCCGTACAAGTGTATGTGCGATAACCGATTCTCATATCCATAATAAATTTCTCCCACTCAATGTAAACCAATTTGCAAATTCCGTATTCACAAAGGTCGTAGTTTACAAGTGATCAGTATCAAGAGTGGTTTCCCCGACTAGAGAGTAACTTAACTGATAAACGAATCTTCATTCGAGCATGGCCATGCATTTCAGTTACAGCTCCTCGAGTGGCCCTGAGAAATATCATATCCTGATAAAGGTTGGATATTTTCTTCAACTCGAATCTTGCAGATACAAGCGCAGTATGAAATGACCCAGTGAAAATCTACTTAGCCTCCTGTTACGGTCGACCATAAGAAAGAAACCAAAGTCACCCAAAAACTGCCTTTATCTCAAGAGACAGTCGATAGTCAAAAGAATCGACTCTAGGAACACTATGGATGTCTTATGCACGACCCGACACCTAATGTTCCGAAACATTTAGGACTCCATAACGCCGTCACAAAATGTCCTGCGCAGTATCATTATAACCCGCATCTGTGATCGACCAATCAACAGTTTGACTTATGGCTCGTTGAACCCACCATCAATCGACGTCACAAAATAATTGCCAGAGTTATCAACTCATGTAGGCAATTACGGACCAAAACAAAATATAATGTAATTCAGTTCACTTTGTGGTGTTCAATGTTGTCAGTACAACCCACATGAAAAACAAAATATAAAACAAAACGATGAGTTCATAGATAGTTTTTATGAAAAAGATACAGGTGTCTAATCCATATAAAACAACTAATACAACTCAGGAACACGCTTAATTCCCATGGAAATAACGTGCCCTTCAAGCTTATCATATCTTAACGGTTTAGTGAGAGGATCTGCAACGTTATCATCCGTAGCAATCTTGTCTATCACTATCTCTTTTTGCTCCACGTAATCTCGGATCATGTGAGCCTTCCGTTGTACATGCCTAGACTTGTTGCTGGACTTAGGCTCCTTAGCCTGGAAGATGGTACCACTATTATCACAATAGATGGTGATCGGGTCATCCGAACTAGGAACTACGGTTAGTCCCTGTAAGAACTGACGCATCCATATAGCTTCCTTCGCAGCCTCTGAAGCAGCATCGTACTCGGACTCAGTCGTAGAATCTGCTATAACATTTTGTTTGGAGCTTTTCCAGCTGACCGCAGCGCCATTAAGAGTAAACACGAATCCAGACTGAGATTCTAGTCAATCTCGATCCCGTTTTGGAAGCTAGCCATTTGCGTAACCGATTCGCATCGCCCCAGTGTCCCCCTCCATAATCAATACCACCCAAAAAAAAATTATTCCTTAGTCGCTCCGTGAGGTCTTAAGGATATTCTTACATCTATACCAGTGTGTTTTCACCTGGATTGCTTGGTAACGCCGCGCCATAACTCAATGCATATGCCACGTCTGGACGTGTGCATATCATGGCATACATGATCGATCCTATAGCTGATGCATAAGGAATCCGACTCATGCGCTCGACCTCTTCCGATGTCTTTGGTGCCTGAGCTTTACTCAAATGCATCCCAGATACCATTGGAAGGTTCCCCTTCTTGGAGTTGGTCATGCTGAACCTCTCAAGAATCTTATCTATATAAGACTCCTGACTGAGGGATAACATCCGTCGTGATCTATCTCTGTAGATACGGATCCCCAAAATTCTTTGTGCCTGGCCCAGATCTTTCATCTGGAAATGGTTCTTTAACCAAACTTTTACCGAAGTTAAGAGAGGTATGTCATTCCCAATCAAGAGTATGTCATCGACATACAATATTAGGAAGACAATCTTGCTCCCACTCGACTTGATATATAAGCATGGTTCCTCGACCGATCGAGTAAATCCATTCTCTTTTATCACCTGGTCGAAACGATGATTCCAACTCCGAGAAGCCTGCTTAAGTCCATAGATGGAACGCTTAAGCTTGCATACCTTCTTAGGATTTTTAGGATCAATGAAACCTTCGGGTTGTACCATGTACAACTCCTCCTCCAAATAACCGTTTAAGAAGGCGGTTTTCACATCCATCTGCCATATTTCATAATCATGAAAAGCAGCAATCGCTAAGATTATCCGAATGGAACGCAGCATGACTACGGGTGCAAAAATTTCATCATAATGCAATCCGTGCACTTGAGTGAAACCCTTTGCCACTAGTCGTGCCTTGTATGTATCGGGTTGTCCTTCTACAGAATGCTTTATCTTGTAAAGCCATTTGCACTGAAGAGGCCGAACCTTATCAGGTAAGTCAACCAGATCCCATACGTCATTCTCATACATAGAGTCCATCTCGGATTGCATGGCGTCAAGCCATAGCTTAGAGTCGGAACATGTCATGGCACCTTTATAGGTAGCGGGTTCGTTACTCTCAAGGAGTAAAACGTCATCACTCTCATTCTCCTCGACCATACCAATGTATCTGTCTGGAGGAATAGAGTGTCTACCCGACCTCCTAGGCTCCAAAGGAATATTAACCGCAGCTGATGATGAAGGAACAGTTTCCTCCATTGGTTGCTCGGTTGTTGGTTCTTGAATCTCCGACAGTTCGAAGGTTCCATTACTTGTCCTATTCTCGAGAAATTCTTTCTCTAAGAACGTCGCACTAACCGCAACAAAAACTCGATGTTCGGTAGGCGAGTAAAAGTAATGACCAAACATCCCTTTTGGATAACCAATAAAGTATGTCTTGACCGATCGTGGGCCAAGCTTATCGTCAGGTCTCCACTTGACATAAGCCTCGCAGCCCCAAACCCGAATAAAGGACAAGTTAGGGACCGTTCCCTTCCATAATTCATATGGAGTCTTGTCTACAGCTTTAGACGGACTTCGTTTAAGTATTAGAGCAGCTGACAAAAGAGCATAACCCCACAATGAATCAGGTACAACCGTGTGAATCATCATGGATCGAACCATATCAAGTAATGTTCGATTTCTCCGTTCGGACACACCATTCAATTGTGGTGTTCCAGGTGGAGTTAACTGCAGTACTACACCACAGTCTTTAAGGTGTCGATCAAACTCCTTCGAAAGATGTTCGCCACCACGATCTGAACGTAGTGCTTTAATCTTTCTATCCAGCTGGTTTTCAACCTTATTCTGGAATTCCTTGAACTTGTCAAAGGACTCACTTTTATGATTCATTAAGTAGACATATCCATTCTCACTCCAATCGTCCGTGAAAGTGATAAAATATCTATGCCCATCTCTAGTGTTGAATTGACATAGTCCACACACATCTATGTTAGTCCTAATAGGTCCAGCAGCTCGCACTCCCAACCTCCAACACCTTTGAAGGAAATTGATCGTTTTTGCCTATGAGACATGATTCACACCTTTCCAAAAGATTCATATGATCAAAATGGGGAAGATGTCCCTTATCATGCGCGTCTTCAGCGTTTTTCATTTATGTGTCCATACGGCAATGCCATAAATAGGTTTGATCTTTGTCACCAACCTTTGCTTTCTTACTACTCACAGATGAGAACCACAACCAGTATCTAGTACCCAAGTTCCGACACTTGCATGGTTGATCTCAATCATATGAATAAAAGAAGAAGACATACCAACAGGAGAGACGCGGCCTGCTTTATGTCCTCACGGTACACGAGGCAGTTCCTCCTCCAATGCCCAAACTTGTGGCAATGGTGGCACTCCATGTTACCTTCATCGCTCTTTGTCTTGCCTTGTGAGCTACCGCTAGACTCACCAGGCCCACTATTGCTTTGCCCTGGCTTTTTGAATTTCGGCTTCCCTACTGCTAGGTTGGCCTTAGCCTTGCCCATACCTTTGCCCTTGTTGCCAATCATGAGAACGTCCTGTTTCAGACTCCCACTCAAATTCATATCACTCTCTGTCTGTACAAGGAGTGAGTGGAGCTGATGAAGACTCTTCTTCATATCATTCATATAGTAATTTGCCCTGGAAAGGGCAAAACCATCATGAAGTGAATGAAGAACGCGGTCTATGACGATCTTCTCATCGATTTTGCAACCAAGTGCCTCTAGTTTCTCGACATTCTCAATCATCTCAAGAATGTGTGGGCTAACTGCTTGGCCCTTCTGGAGTTTCGCTTCAAAGAAGCGACATGTATGCTCATAGCTAACGATCCTAGGAGCTTTCGAGAACTCGTTCGAGAGCGTGGTGAAAATCTTGTTTGCACCTTGGGCAATGAATCGCCTTTGCAAATTTGATTCCATTGAAAAGATGAGTACGTTCTTTATCGCACCCGCCTCCATTACGAAATCACTATAACAATGATTCATTTGCTCCTGCATTGGGGCCTGGGTTTGGCGGTAGTGGCTTAGTCAAGTACTTGAGCTTACCGTCAGCAATGGCAGCATTCCGTAATGCCGCCTCCCAGTCCGCAAAGTTGGACCCATTATTCTTCAGTCGCGTGGACTGATTCATAGTGTCCATAAACATCTTAAGCCAGGACTCACTTCCGAGCGTGGCACTTGGCATTGGGTCATCAGTATTGCCAGCCATTTGTTATTAGCAGTTTATATCTGAATATATGACTGTGGGAAAAATAAATCTGATAAGTTTCATCGTTTTAATTTTGAGTCTAATGAAAAACAGTTTAATTCGATGACTCGTGCATTTATACAATTGACCTTCCTCAAGAATTATATAAATGATCCCAAGACTCAATTTCTGTAAATTGATAAGCCAACCTCTTGGCTAATTCTACTTTTAGAATTCCTGGTCGATAAATTTCTGTAAATTCTATCTTTAGTCCATCATAATCACGAGATCTTACTCGTACTATAATGTTGAGATAAAAATAGGTCAACACTCACTACTTACCCAACGTAGAAGGGGTCATATTATGACTTCCGCCGAAGAAGGGGCTCATAGTAGTTTTCCCTATAAAGACTAGTCTCAATTTTAATTTATAGGGGAAGGTCCCATCATCTTAACTTAAATTCATTTTAAGAGAACGAATGTCTAGCAACTCGAGAATGATTTAACTAAGGTGATGGCCCTAAAAGCGAGTGACATCTGTATGTCCATGATTAAAATATTCAACCTATATGAATCATTTTACATGCAATTTAGGTGGTTTGGTTTAGGCGGAATATGATGCAGTTATTTAACATGTGAATGAAAAACAAAAACGGAAAAATATGTAAACTATTACAACGGTCCTAGTGTGGCCTATCTACCAAAATGAACAGTAAATACAAGTTTGGAATCCATCCTTATGGACCCGAGAAGCTTGACTTTGTCTCATCTTGGTCTATGTAGCGGGAGTGAGCATCCGATCTCCGTCTCTAGTCTTCTTAAAATTACATTTAAAAATTACAAAATAAACCTATTTACATTCTAATTCCAAAACATAATTAAAAGAAAAATAAAAGGAGATTCGAGATCCCAAAATTACAACCAAACCATGTTTTCATCATTACGAAAACATGATTAACTAAAGCCACACTAGGTATTACATTTTTCAACCAATTGCAAAAAAACGTAAAATAAACCATTCATTCATTCATTCAACAAAAATGCATCAACTATATAAATTAATACTACAAAACATAATTCATTAATTATGTTGATTAATTATCCAAACCACCATTCAAACCGATCAAAATTATGTGACAATTCCTTAATTGCCCACAACAATTTTAATCATTCATAATCCATTTTTATTTTAAACCTTTTTAAAATAAACGGGTATCATTATTGTGAACCTTTTCACAATAACAAACAAACAAACATTATCTTTATAATGTCACAAAAAAAAAAAACAAACAAAAATTTTTTCTTTTTTTTCTTACGGATCACTGTTCATGTGAACAGTACCAGTACCAAAAAAAATTTTTTTTTTTTTTTTTTTAACTTTCTTTCTAACGGTTTAAAACAAAAACCGGAAAAACAGTAAAATCAATACAAAAAAAAAACTGCTGTAAACAGCAAAAAAAAAAACAGGAAATTTTTTTTTTTTTTTTTTTCAACAGTAGCAGTACAGTAACACGGGCAGCATGTACTCGAAAAAAAAAAACCGGTGTTGCCTATATTGCTAGATCGGTACAAAATTCAATATCTAATCGTTATTATATATTGATTCAAACTAGATTATTCAATTTGACCTTTTAAAAAGAACATCTAAATCATGATTAAATCGATTATCCTTATATTCATTTAATCACAATCGCTTTGAACATCATTAAAATTGAATCATTATTCAAAAATCATCAATTTAAAACAATGAATCCGAAAACAATAGCAACAACAAAAATCAAAACAATTCCATCTTATTTTAATTCAATCCTTATCAAATTAAAACAACCACAAATTTATTATATTGAATTTTAACCTTTTAAAATAACAATATCAATAAATCAACAATGGAAAGTACAAAACCCTAAAAAAAAAAAATATCACACGGCTAAAAAAAAATTCCAGCCGTGACTTTAAATTTTTTTCGGTAAAATTCAATTTTTTTTTTTTCTTCTCAAATTTATATTTCATAAAAATGAAAAACATATAATATAATTTTGTAGCCAAAAGTTCTGATACCACTTGTGGGAAATAACAGTTTACATCCCCTTAAATTTTAGGATTATAACAAAATTATATAATATGAAATTACAAGTCATAGATATGAAAACAATACAAATGTGAGAAAAAGAATTAAACCTTCGGTCCTAGCAATTGGCGTAAAGAACAGAGATATCAAGGTAGATATCCTCCTAATCGTTGCACCCAAGATTGTATGAGATATACCCTTTTCTTTTGCTAGAAAGAGAACTAAAGTTACTGTTAACTTTTGTTTTGTGATTTTGTCAAAAGTTACTGTTAACTTTTGTCCGTTGTGATGTGTATGCAGATGGAGGCTCAGTGAGAAATTAGGTTAGAAAAATAATAATCTCAATTTTTCTTCTCCTGCTTCACCCCTCCAACTCACGGCTGGTAGGGTTTTTTTTTTTTTTTTTTTTTTTTTTTTTTTTTTTTTTATATGGGGAGATTCAGTCTCCTCAAATAACTACCCATTGACCCGAAAACCCGAGTGTATCTGGATACCGTGTTTCGGTCATTTTAGCTGCCAATATAATGTAATATTTTATAATCGTCGTTTTACATGGACCGACATTATAATCCGTCATTAATTATAAATATCCGTATATTTATAATTTGCCAATTAATTATAACGGTTTATGTTTAATTAGCGTACATTATATACTATAATTAAATATAACCTTTTATATTCAATTTTACGAATTACAGTTAATTCGTCTCAGCTAACTTTCGTCTCATCATCACATTGACTAACCTTTTAGTCAAATACACTGACTAACCTTTTAGTCATATAATAGGGCATCAATATGATCATTTTCTCAAATAATCACATCTCTCAAACACATCCTATAGGTGTGACTTTTAGGGACCAGTTTGATCACCGCCATCTGTATGACAATAACGTCAAACTTATCTAGCAAGTCAACCGTTATCGATAAACGTTAATCAACTGATTACAATACAAAGTATACCCTGTGAACCTACAGAGATTTATTAATGTTATTGCACTAACTGTGGAGGACACTGGCTCCAACAGGGATTACATCGTTCCCATGAAACGGCAAGCTACTCTTGCTCCATTCCCCACTCGCAGGGTCAACATCACCCCTTGCGAGAGTTGTGATGTTTCTTAGGACTATGCAAATGATTGCACAGATGGAAACAAACCAGATCTAGTACCCAAGTTCCGAAACTTGCCATGGTGATCTCAATCATATGAATAAAAGAAGAAAGACATACCAACAGGAGAGACGCGGGCCTGCTGTAAGGTCATCCGGTACAGAGGCAGTTCATCCTCAAATGACCAAGCTTGTGGCACTGGTGGTACTCTAAGTTACCTTCATCGCTATTGTTTGCCTTTGTGAGCGACCGATAGTCTCACAGGCCATCTTGCCTTGCCTTGGACTTTTGAATTGGCTCCCTACCAGTTAGGTTGGCCTGAGCCTTGCCCCTACCTTTGCCCTTGTTCGCAATCATGAGAACGTCCTGTTTCAGACTCCAACTCAATTTCAGATCACTCTCTGTCTGTACAAGGAGTGAGTGGAGCTGATGAAGACTCTTCTTCATATCATTCATATAGTAATTTGCCCTGAAAAGGGCAAAACCATCATGAAGTGAATGAAGAACGCGGTCTATGAAGATCTTCTCATCGATTTTGCAACCAAGTGCCTCCAGTTTCTCGACATTCTCAATCATGTCAAGAATGTGTGGGCTAACTGCTTGGCCCTTCTGGAGTTTCGCTTCAAAGAAGCGACAGGTATGCTCATAGCTAACGATCATCGGAGCTTTCGAGAACTCGTTAGAGAGCGTGGTGAAAATCTTGTTTGCACCTTGGGCAATGAATCGTCTTTGCAAATTGGATTCCATTGAAAAGATGAGTACGTTCTTTATCGCACCCGCCTCCATTACAAAATCACTATAAGCAAGTGATTCATTTGCTCTTGCATTGGGGCCTGGGTTTGGCGGTAGTGGCTCAGTCAAGTACTTGAGCTTACCGTCAGCAATGGCAGCATTCCGTAATGCCGCCTCCCAGTCCGCAAAGTTGGACCTGTTATTCTTCAGTCGCGTTGACTTATTCATAGTGTCCATGAACATCTTAAGCCAGGACTCACGTCCGAGCGTGGCACTTGGCATTGGGTCATCAGTATGTCCATCCATTTTGTTATTAAGCAGTTATATCTGTATATATGACTGTGAAAAAAAAAAATATGATAAGTATTCATCGTTTTAAATTTTGAGTCTAATGAAAAACTGTTTAATTCGATGACTCGTGCATTTATACAATTGACCTCCCTCAAGAATTATATAAATGATCCCAAGACTCAATTTCTGTAAATTGATTAGCCAACCTCTTGGCTAATTCTACTTTTTGAATGCTTGGTCGATAACATTAATGTAAATTATATCGTTAGTCCATCATATCACGAGATATTACTCGTCTATAATGTGAGATAAAATAGGTCAAACCACTCACTACTTTACCAAACGTAGAGAAGGGGTCATTTTTAAAAATTTATGACTTCCGACGAAGAAGGGGCTCATAGTAGTTTTCCCTATAAAGACTAGTCTCAATTTTATTTATAGGGGAAGGTCCCATCATCTTAACTTTAATTCATTTTAAGTGAACGAATGTCTAGCAACTCGAGAATGATTTAAAATAAGGTGATGGCCCTAAAAGCGAGTGACATCTGTATGTCCATGATTAAAATATTCAACCTATATGAATCATTTTACATGCATTTTATTAGGTGGTTTGGTTTAGGCGGAATATGATGCAATTATCTATCATGTGATGGAAAGTAAATGAGAATGAAAAACGTAAAAGGAAAAACATGTCCTAGTGTGGCCTATCCTACCAAAAAGAATAAAATACAACTTGGAATCCAACTGATTGGACCCTCGAAGCTTGACTTTATCACCCTTCTTGGTCCATGTAGCGGGAGTGAGCTCCAATCTCCATCTTTAGTCTTCTTTGAAATTACAATAAATAAAATTACATAGATCCTATTTATTACATACTAATTTCAAAACCCAAAACTAAAAAATAATGGAGATTCGAGATCTCAAAATACATCCAAGACTATGTTACCATCATTACGGTAACACAATCTACTAAGGCCACACTAAGTTACAACTGATTGTAAAAATACGTTAAAGATTCATTCAAAACAATCCAAAACATATTATAAAAGCACCAACTAAAATAAAACATGCAAGACATAATACATTTATTACGATGTTTTATTATCCAAACCACCCTTTTAACATAGATTATAATTATGTGGTGATTCTGTAATTACCCACATTAATTACAATCTCGATTCATTTTACTGATAAAATGAACTATCCTAAACATTTCAAACTGCTTTAAAATGTAAGATATTTAGCATATGTGAACCGTTTCACATTAATTATACACAATCCGAATGATGTACAATTAAAGGCCCAAAAAAACTTTGAATACGGCAGAAAAACAGTAATTTTTTCAGCAGAAATTTTTCGGCAAAAAATGGTCCTTATCGACATAATAGGGAAAAATTAATATCCTTTCAAATGATAAACTCATTCAACATCATTTCCATTTTCATTTTAATCTAATCTTTATTAAATTAAAACATCTACAAATCTATTGTATGTTATTTTAACAGATTAAAATAACAAAACAAATCTAAATGAAAACGAATACGAAAGGAAATAAGATTCTGTAAAGAACTCGATCGAGAAGAAATTAAACAATTAATTCTCTCGATCGAAGAGAAAGCGTGTCGATCGAGTATACTGTTTACTCGATCGACTAATTCTTCCTAGTCGACAAACAAGGACCTTGATCGAGTATAAACATCACTCGATCGAGACACTAAAGTCCTCGATCGAGCGAATCAAGCTACTCGATCGACCAAAAATTTGAGAAAAACAAAACTACTCGATCGAGACATACAAGAACTCGATCGAGACAATAAAATCCCAAAACTACTCGATCGAGACACTGAAGAACTCGATCGAGACAAACATACAGCGAAATAAACTGTTTCGGTTTATGAAATCAAATTAAAACAATTTCGTGGCCTATGCTCTGATACCACTTGTGGGAAATCGGTATTACCACAATACAATTATTATAGGATTATAACGAAAAAGTAATAACTTGATTATACTAGTCATAAACGAAAACAACAAAAGAATAGAGATTTAGAAATCAACCTCCGGTCCTAGCAATTGGCGTAAAGTAAAGAACAGAGATATCAAGGTAGATATCCTCCTTATCGTTGCTCCCAAGACTGTATGAGATATGCCCTTCTCCTTTGCTAGAAAGAGAACCAAAAGTTACTGTTAACCTTTTGTTTTTGTGTTTTGTCAAAAGTTACCGTTAACTTTTGTCTTTTTGTGTTGTGTGTCTGATAGATGGAGGCTCAACTGAAAAACAATTAGGTTAGAATTTTCTTCCCCTAACTTTGCATCTCACGGCTCCTTGGGTTTTATATGGGGAGATTTTTGTCTCCTCAAAATAACTACCCATTGACTAAAAACCGAGTGTATCTGGATACTTTCGTTTTTGGTCATTTTAGCTTCCAATATAATGTAATATATTATAATCGTCGTTTTACATGGACCGACATTATAATCCATCATTAATTATAAATATCCGTATATTTATAATTTGCCAATTAATTATAACGGTTTATGTTTAATTAGCTTACATTATATACTATAATTAAATATAACTTTTTATATTCAATTTTACGAATTACAGTTAATTCGTCTTAGCTAACATTATTTAATCGTTATTAAATAATTATATCATCATCACATTGACTAACCTTTTAGTCAAAAACACTGACTAACCTTTTAGTCATTTAATAAGGCATCAATATGATTATTTTCTCAACTAATCACATCTCTCAAACACATCTTTTAGGTGTGACTTTTAGGGATCAGTTGATCACCGCCATCTGTATGACAATAACGTCAAACTTATCTAGCAAGCCAACCGTTATTGATAAACGTTAATCAACTGATTATTATACAAAGTATACCCTGTGAACCTACAGAGATTTATTTATGTTATTGCACTAACTGTGGAGGACACTAGCTCCAACAACTTTGATTAAGCGTAAATTTTTAAATAGACACCTAATTCACCCCTCCCCCTTTTAGGTGATCTCGCCCTTGACTCTTCAGTAATGTTCATCGTTATACCGATAATGTTCGGCATTCCAATCGTTTTGAAATAGAGGTTCATTATCGTTTTACGAATTAAAAGGATAATCGAAAAATGGATTAACGTCACTCATTTTTGATTTCCCGCTAAAAAAATAATGTGGAGAGATGTTTTAGAGAGAAAGGCAAAACTGGAAATTTAAATGAAAGTTAGGGGCATGATGAGTAATACAAGGGCGGGGTATAACAATTTTGTAAATTTTTAAAGTTATGCATGAGAATGTTAAGTAACAACTTCTTTTATAGTGGTCATTTCTTTGTCTTTGTTTGCATGACAATGAAAAATAATTTTGTATTTCTTTGCCTATATGTTTATATATATATATATATATATATTCTATTAAATCTTTCACAAAAATAAAATGTAAAGAAAGAATAATAATAGCCAATAGAATAAGTAGAATATGAAGTATTAATAACCAGTTCGTCTCACTGAAGACGGGAACTATCCGTCACTAACTGAACACGGATAGTGTCTCTCTCACAATATGCAAGTGGGAGGGCAAGTCGAGGAGGTCCATTTGCCCTCCCCCACTTGCATATTGTGAGAAGGGCACTATCCGTTTTCAGCTTGTGACAGATAGTGATAAGATTATGGACTCTCCCTTATCTTCTATAATATCTCGGATATTTCTATTGTTGTGATTATTTATATATTACACCTATTTTCCTATATCTAGCTTGTACTTTAGGTAACTTCTATTCTATAACCTAGGGTTGTACACTATATATTGATTGAATCTAATACATTGAAACTATCTCTCAAAATACTCTGCCTCCTCTGTTCTTTCATGGTATCTTTTCCCTGAAATTTCCGTCCCCTCCTCCCATGTGGTAAACTCCATTCCAAATCCTAATGAACCCCTCAAATCTCTCTTACAAATAAATAAAAAATAAACTGCTCCTCTATTGAGAAACTCAACCCCTCTAATTGTCTCCAATGGAAAATATAAATCGAATCACTCCTCACCGGCTACTCTCTTGTGTCCTACATCAATGGCACCACCCCTCCACCGGAAACGATCAAAACCTCGGACAAAAATACCACCTCTAATCTCGCTTATGGCATCTGATTTCTACAAGATAAGCTACTATTCGGATCCCTCGCAAGTACCCTTGACACCACCATCTCACCTCTTATTAACAACACCAACACCACCTGTGCCGCTTGGAAACTCCTTGCGGATACCTTCGCTCTCCCGTCTCGCGGTCATATTAAACAAATTAAGTATCGTCTCAAAGCCACCCGTCTTGACCACACCTCCATCTCCGAATACATGACAAAAAAAAAACCGTACCGACAAACACTCTAGCCTCGGTGCACCCATGAGTATGGAGGACATCACTTACACCGTCCTTCATGGCCTCGACTCTCGATATCGCTCCGTCATTGAGGTTGTTCATGCCCGTGACAACCTCATATGTTTTCCCGAACTTCATGAGAAATTAATTAATCGAGAACTCGCTATTCAAATCGAACAAAAAACTCCCTACACTATCACCTCTCTGTCGCCATGGCCACTTCCACCCGCAACTACACTGCTCCTCGCACCAACTCCCAATCTCATGCCTCTCCTCAACAACCCACCTCCAACGCCTTCAAGTGTTGTTGCCAGTGATGCAGCATTCGCGGCCATGTTCTCTACTATTGTGCCGCGTTTAAACGCCTTCACCCTGACATTGTTATCCCTCGACTTACCAAAACAAACAACCCGTCTCCTAAGCCAATACCACCACCCTTGAACCTACTGCCCCGCAGTTCCCCTTGGCTCCTCGAAAGTGGCGCCTCTCATCATGTGACCTCGGCACTAGATAACCTCTCCCACCATCAACCTTATGATGGTACCGATGAGATTGTTATTGATGACGGCATTGACCTTGCCATCACTCACTTTGGTTCTACCCTTCTCCCTTCCTCCACTCATTCCTTTACTCTATACCATGTCCTCCTTGTGTCTTCTATGCACAAGAATATTATTTCGATATCTCAATATTGTCGTGACAACTGAAAATAACTTTGCTATTGTCTTCTTACAAAACTCGTTTCTTGTACATGACAACCAGACTCTCCTTACTGGCCCAGTCCACGACGGTGTCTACTACTGGGCGCGCATGTCTCCTCCTCGGGCACTAGCCACTATGCTCACTAAGGGCGATTATCACCATAGATTTGGTCATCCTGCTTTACCTACTTTACAAGACACAATGCCGTCTTTATCGTTCTATATTAATAATAATACTCATTGTTCTTCGTGTGCTATTTATAAATGCTCCAAACTACCATTCTCCGTCTCCTCACTACAAAGCAATCCATCTCTCGAAATAATTTTTAGCGATGTTTGGACGTCTCTGGTCTATTCATATGATCACTACGACAAATTTTTATAATATTTAAAGCCTTAATCGAACAAAAATTTGACACCCCTATTAAAACTCTTTATTCCGACAATGGAGGTGAATATCAAAAACTCGCCCTATATCTAGCTGAAAATGGGATCTCCTACCTCACATCCCCTCCCCACACCACCGAGCATAATGGCTAGGCTGAGCGACGACACCGGCACGTAGTCGAGACTCTCCTCAACCTCCTTAACCATGCCTCGATGCCCCTCAAATATTGGAGCCTCGCTTTCCTCACTACCTCATATCTCATAAATCGAATGCCAATCCCCACTCTCACTAACTCTACCCCCTACACTTAACTATTCGACACCGCACCTAAATACGCCAACCTCCACAACTTTGGTTATAACTGCTATACGTGGCTCCGCCCCTACACCAAAACCAAGCTTGACCCTTGGTCCATCGAATTTATCTTCGTTGGCTACTCCCCCACCTAACATGCGTACCTATGTCTCGATCCCAAAGCTGACCGCATCTATGTCTCTCGACACGTCCGGTTTGTTGACACAACCTACCCCTTTCGTGTACCCAACCTCCCAATCTCTAGCTGACTGGTGTCTCGCCTCCATCCCCTACACCGACCCTCTTCCTAGACCTGCTCGCCCACCTCTGCCCACCACCGTACCTGCTGCCATCCAAAATCCACCCTCCACTGCCAACCCTAACTCCCCTGCTTCCACGCCCCTCAACCCTACCTCTGACTCATGTCATGTGGCTCCTCCCTGCCTCCAGACACAAACAGCCCCATCTTCACCCATCACACCCCCACTGCGAACTCCCACGCACCTACCCCACCGCCACCTTCTTATCCACCCCTCCTCCTCACCCTCATGCCACTCGAGCCTCACAAAATATCTATAAACCACCCCACATGATGAACCTCGTTGCTCAACTTAACCACCCTCAACCCCGCACCATCAAAATTGCCTTCTCTGACCCCGTATGGCGTGCTCTCATGGACACTCAACACTATGCTCTTCTAGCAAAAAAAAAACATGGAGCCTTGTCCCCCCCTCATCCCTCACACAGGGTGAAAATTGATCTTTCGCACCAAATACAAATCCGAGGGTACGATTGACAAGCACAAGGCTCGCCATGCAGGCAAAGGCTTTCACCAACGCCACTCCATTGACTACACTGAGACCTTCAGCCCCGTCATTTAACCCGCGAATATCCGATTAGTACTTACTCTTGCGGTAACCCGGTGTGGCCCCTGCGTCAACTCGATATTAATAACGCTTTCCTCCAAGGAACACTCACTGATACCGTTCACATGTCCCAACCTCCGGGGTTTATTGACCTGGAACACCCGGACTACGTGTGATGTCTTTATAAAGCCATTTATGGCCTAAAGCAGCCCCCTCGGGCTTGGTACACGGAACTCCAAAACTCCCTCCTCAGCCTCGGTTTCTCTAATGTGGTTTCGGACAAATCTCTTGTTTACTCACACACGGTTTCTCTAATGTGGTTTCTGACACATCTCTTGTTTACTCACACACTAATGTTATTATTTTTGTTATTGTGTATGTTGATGATATTATCGTAACAGGTTCATGCTCAGTGGATGTGTCCAATTTCATTGTCACCCTTGCCACTTGGTTCTCCCTCAAGGACCTTGGGTCCCTCTTCTACTTTCGTAGGGTCGAAGTGGTTCCCACCTCTGCTGGCATTTACTTGCACCAGAACCGATACACATTGGACCTCCTCCAGCGTGCTCATATGCTTGATGATCGCCCAGCTCCAACCTCTCTTCATGCCTACGAGAAACTCACCCTCTCGGCTTTCACTCCTCATAATGATGCCTCCGAGTTTCGTGCTCTTGTTGGGTCCCTTCAATACTTGTCACTCACATGCCCCGATGTGGCTTTTGCTGTCAACAAACTCTCTCAGTTTATGTACAAGCCCACTGACCTTCACTGGAAGGCCCTCAAGCGCGTCCTCCGGTATCTCGCTAGCACACCCTCACATGGTCTCACCATCCACCGTGACCCCCCCCCCCCCCCCAAATCTACATGCCTCTGATTCCGATTGGGCTGATGATGAT
Source organism: Heliosperma pusillum (assembly GCA_022085475.1). Classification (NCBI taxonomy): domain Eukaryota; kingdom Viridiplantae; phylum Streptophyta; class Magnoliopsida; order Caryophyllales; family Caryophyllaceae; genus Heliosperma; species Heliosperma pusillum. The sequence continues at coordinate 29,344 of JAIUZE010067084.1, forward strand.
GACTTTGATCCTTTACCTCCACAGTGCCTATATTGTTTATTTGGGTCACAATCCGCTCTCTTGGAGCTCTAAAAAAAAAAGATTACGGTAGCTCGCTCCTCCACTGAAGCCGAGTACCAATCCATTGCTAATGTCACTGCTGAGCTCACCTGGCTCACAAATTTCCTTGGTGCTTCGCTCCTTGTCACCCCACATATCTATTGCGCTAATATAAATGCTACTCAACTTAGTGACAATTCTTTGATCCACTCTCGGAGGAAGCACGTTGTTACTGATTTCCACATTATTTGTGAACATGTTCAATCCGGTTCCCTTCATGTTTTTTCTGTTGTTCAAGACGACCAACTCGTTGACCTTCTGACGAAGGCCCTTCCTCGTCATCGCTTTAACATGCTACTTCCGAAGATAGGACTCTCGTGACCGTCGTTCGTCTTGTGGGGGGGGATGATAAGATTATGGACTCTCCGTAAGCTTCTATAATATCTCGTATATTTATATAGGTTTAATTCTCCGTATATTACACATATCTTTCCTATATTCTAGCTTGTACTTTAGGTAACTTGTATTCTACAACATAGGCTTGTACACTATATATTGATTGCATCTAATACATTGAAACCATCTCTCAAAATACTCTGCCTCCTCTGTTCTTTCAAGTGCATGTCGAGAATTTGTGAATAACAACTAACAAATATAGCATTGCAGATTTGCAGCTAGTCATTATATTAGCTATTTAAAATCCATAATGTAGAACGTTGTATAAATATGTATCATCTCGTCTTATTTAAGATGGGCACTATCTGTCATAAGTTGAAGACGGATAGTGCCCGCAAGTAGGAGGGCAAGTGGGGGATCCATTTACCCTCCACTTGCCACCTCACTTACACATTGTAAGAGGGTCAATCTCCGTCTTTAGCTTGTGACGGATAGTGGCCGTTTTCAATGGGAATTTGTGAATTTGAATATTTATAGTTTGATTAACACATGTAATACTCCGTACAACATGTTAATAATAATAGTATATCGTCTTAGATCCTCTGTATATCTCGTTTCCTTATCTTAATATATCCGTCTCATATCTTACTTATTCTGTATTTCCTTAATCGTATTGTAATCTTTGTAAGATTACTTTCCTGTATTTTCTTAACATAGTTTCCTAATGTCGTCATTAGTATTTGTATAAATACTCAGCTTATTTGTCAATAATAATCAAGCTTTCATAAATCTTATATGGTATCGAGCCTCACGATCGTAAAATAGCCTCTTTTCTACCCTAGCCGTTCTCGTCCCTCATGGCTCCTCACGAGCAACTTATCTCAAACAACGTCGATCCCACCACCCCGTTTATCCTTGTCAATTTTGCTAGTTGCGATAAATTCACCCCGCTTAACTATATGTCATGGAAAATTCAAATTGAATCACTTCTTTTTGGATATGACTTGCTAAAATACCTCGATGGCACGACTCCTTGCCCCCCGAAACCGTGGAAAACACCACCACAAGGAAAGTTGAACTGAACCATCACTACACCACCTGGAAACGCCAAGACAAGCTACTTTTTGGAGCTCTCGTTGGCACAATCTCCCCCGAAATCTCCACCCTAATTATCCGAGCATCCACTACCCGAGAAGCGTGGTCTATCCTTGCTAAAAACCTATGCAAACCCGTCCCCCGGCCACATCCTACAAGTCAAAGACAACCTAACTAACCTCTCCAAAGCCAACAAAACCATCACCGATTATATGAAATCGATCAAAATCTATACTGACAAACTATCTCTCCTTGGTAAACCCATGGACTCTGAAGACATCATCGCCAAAGTCTTACAAGGCCTTGATCAGAAAACACATTGTCCCGTTATTGAAGCCGTCAATGCCCGTGACGAGCTCATCTCCTTTGACTCCGTCCACGAGAAGCTCCTCAACCACGAACTTTCCAACCCACAAAATTCAACCGAACTCGCCTTTCCCGCCTCTTCCCAAGCCACTACTTATCGTCCTACCTACCACAATAACCGCTCTCAAAATCGCCCCCAACCTCCCCTTCTTCCCACACCCTCGGGTTTTCCCAACACTGTCACAACATTTAAAGGCAAGTGCCAATGGTGCCATGTTGTTGGTCACTTCCTTGAACAATGCTCTATCTTCAAGAAACTTTTTCCAACTGTCACGGTACCACCCTACACCCCCGCTCACAACCACCGCCAACCCCAAGCACCCCGAGCCTACACTGCTACCGCCTCCCTCCCTTCCCCTACAGCGACCTATCTTATTGACAGCAGTGCCACCCACCATGTTACTAATGACCTCAACACCCTTGCCATTAATTCACCTTATGATGGGTTGGATGAGCTCTTAATAGGAGACGGTTCCTCTCTCCCTATAGCGAATATTGGTTCTTTTTCTATTCCCTCTTCCTCCTCTAATTTTGTTTTCTCTAAAGTTCACTTCGTTCCTTCTATTTCTCGTAATATAATCTCCGTTTCCCAATTCTGTCATGATAATAATGTTATAGATGAATTCTCACATTCCTCTTTCTTTTTTAAGGATCGTTCGACGGGACGCACTCTCCTTCACGGGTCTAGTTATGCTGGAATTTACGAATGGTGCCCAACCTATCCTACTCTTCATCTCAGCCGTCTTTCCTCCTCCGTCTCAAGTTGGCATCATCGTCTAGGACACCCAGCTTCCCCTATTATTAGTCTTACTTAACGTATTTTTCCTATTAAAGAGTCTTTTACCGACTTAAGTAATTGTAACTCTTGCTCTATCAATAAAAGTCACAAGTTGCCCTTTCGTTCTTCTACTCTCTCGTCTAAGGCTTCTTTGGATTTAATATTCTCTGATTTATGGACTTCTCCTATATTATCTCACGATGGCTTCAAATATTACGGCATCTTTGTCGATCACTTTACTAAGTACACTTGGCTCTATCCCTTGAAAAATAAATACGACACTGCACAAATCTTTCAACGATTTAAAGCACTAGTTGAAAAACACTTCCAAAAATCAATTATAGAATTTTTCTCGGACAATGGTGGCGAATTTATCAAACTTACGCCTGCACTTCTTTCCGATTGTATAGCTCATTTGACTTTGCCTCCACATACCCCTGAGCACAATGGGTATGCGGAGCGTCGTCATCGTCATATAGTTGAGACTGGCTTAACTCATCTCACTCACGCCTCCCTCCCCCTTAAATTTTGGTCCCATGCCTTCTCAACCGCCACTTATCTCATAAACCGAATGCCCACATCCACTCTCCAAAACATCTCTCCTTATCAAAAATTATTCCATTACGTCCCCAATTACTCAAAACTCAGAAATTTTGGGTGCCTTTGCTACCATGGCTTCGCCCATATGTGTCACATAAACTCGCTCCGAAGTCCGTCCCGTGTATATTTGTAGGCTATTCCCCCACGCAAAGTGCGTATCACTGCCTTGACCCCGTCTCAACTCGCCTCTACACTTCTCGCCATGTCCAATTTGTCGAGGACGACTTCCCCTTCCCTCGTCTCACTTCTTCTATCTCGTCTTCATCCCCTATCTCCGTGTCGCAATAGTGCGATTTCAGCGTCACCATACTCCCTTCTGCCCCTCCCCAGCAAAACACTCCCGCAACTCCGATAGCCCCTGCTTCTCCTCACGTCACTTCCCCTGCCTCACACTCCCCTGCCTCCCTCGTGTCATACTCCCCTGCCTCCCCAGTGTCACACTCCCCTGTCTCCTTCTTGCACTCGTCCCCTCCCGCTTTTCCCCTCCCACCACCACCTCCTCCCCCTTCTCCTCCCCGCACTGTCACCACTTGTCTTCTCAACAACATCTGTTGCCCTAACCCTAACTATGCCAAAGTTGCCACCCTTGCGTCCGCTAACACCCCTTCCACGTTCCGCCAAGCCAACTCTGACCCTCGCTGGCAAACAACCATGACCGAGGAATACATTGCCTTCCTTAAAATTCACACCTGGCACCTCGTCCCTCCTTCTCCCTCTTACAATGTCATTGGTTGTAAATGGGTGTATCGAATTAAAAAAAACCCTGACAACACTATACACAAGTACAAAGCTCACCTTGTTGCTAAAGGATTTCATCAACAAGCGGGTATTGATTATTCCGACACTTTCACTCATGTAGTCAAGCCAACATCTGTTCGCCTCGTTCTTACTCTTGTTGTCCATCACAATTGGCCTCTTCGTCAATTGGATATTAATAATGCGTTCTTACATGGCTCTCTTTCTGAGACGATTTACATGAGCCAACCACCGGGTTTCGTTGATGCTACTCGTCCTTCTCATGTGTGTCGTCTAAATAAAGTTATTTATGGACTGAAAAAGGCACCTCGTGCCTGGTATACTGAGCTCAAAGATTTTCTTCTATCGTCTGGTTTTCAAACCACTGTCTCTGACTCCTCTCTGTTCATCCATTCTCACGGCTCCTCTATTCTCTACCTACTTGTCTATGTTGATGATATTATCATCACAGGTTCCTCCCGTCTCTCCTCGATAAATTTATTCTTGCTCTTGCTAATCGATTCTCGCTCAAGGATTTGGGACCGCTCTCCTACTTCTTGGGTGTTGAGGTCACCTCTAACCCCGCTGGCCTTCTACTTACCCAAACTAAGTACATACACGACCTTTTATCTCGCTACTCCATGCTTGACGCCAAACCAATACCAACTCCCCTTGTTGTTCACCCGCCCCTTACCCTCGGTTCTGGTTCATCTATTCCCAACCCAAGTGACTGTCGTGCCATCGTTGGTAGTTTGCAATACCTTTATCTTACCCGTCCTGATATTGCTTTTTACTGTCAATAGGTTTGCTCAATTTTTTCAAGATCCCCAAGACATACATTGGCTTGCTCTCAAACGTCTTCTTCGCTATCTCAAAGGTACTATCACTCTCGGTCTTCAAATCTATCGTGACTCCCCGCTTACTCTTCATGCATTTTGTGATGCGGATTGGGCGGGTGACAAAGATGGTTATGTCTCTACATCTGGTTATCTTGTCTTTCTCGGTCGCACACCCATCTCATGGTCCTCCAAGAAGCAAAAAGCTCTTGCTCGTTCTTCCACGGAAGCTGAGTTTCGTGCTCTAGCTGACACCACGGCTGAATTACTTTGGCTTCGATCTCTTCTTGCCGAAATTAGGCTCCCCTTACAAGCTCCTCATCCTATGGTCTTTTGTGATAATTTAGGCGCCATCAATTATGCTGCTAATCCCATTTTCCATTCTCGTATGAAGCATTTGGCGATCGCTTTTCATTTCGTTCGTGAACATGTTCTGAATGGTACTTTTCATTTCGTTCGTGAACATGTTCAGAATGGTACTATCTGTGTGATTCATGTCTCAAGTGGTGATCAACTTGCTGATGGTCTCACAAAGCCGCTTGCTCGTGCTCGGTTTCAGTTTCTGATTTCCAAGATTGGTCTAATCCAAGGATTGTCCAACTTGCGGGAGCATGTAAATAATAATAGTATATCGTCTTAGATCCTCTGTATATCTCGTTTCCTTGTCTTAATATATCCGTCTCATTTCTTACTTATTCTGTATTTCCTTAATCGTATTGTAATCTTTGTAAGATTACTTTCCTGTATTTCCTTAACCTAGTTTCCTAATGTCGTCATTAGTATTTGTATAAATACTCGACTTATTTGTCAATAATAATCAAGCTTTCATAAATCTTATACAACATACACTGATATACCCATCAACTCATTAATATGAACCTTAAACACTACGTGATGATGCATGGATGTGTTTGATGGAGGAGTTATTTCATTTTGATCTGATTGTTGTTCAAGTAACCTTATTTTGTTGGGAAACGTTCCCAACTTAAAACAAGCTTCCCCTGTTGCGTTAAAGTTATTACGTCTAAACTAAAAGAATCTTGATTAATTAATGTTGATAATTGGAGTTATTAGAACGTGGTCGACTTGGAGATGTCTGACTTAAACAAGAGTTTAAACATTTTCATGTAATAACGTTGATGTACGCCTAAAATTTGGGCCGCTGACTCTTGTGGACATGTCTGCATTATTTCACATGCGAACTACCTTCAGCATCCCCAGCCACAAACATATGCATCTTTGCTTCAATTAAATTGTTGGCTTCACATTTCATGATAATATTCAATCTACTCTAGATTTCAATATCTTACCATTTTAGTACCACTAATATTACAGAAAGTCTCATTGAAGACGGATCAACCCGTCTGTGAGGGGGTTTTGACCCGTCTTAAACTTAAGACGGGTCGATCCCCAATATTAAGAAATGAATATAGTTTATTGCAATTAAGTATCAATATACATGGGTTAGTCCAGGGGAGTGATTTGCTCAAGGCACTATCCATTTATGTTGATCCTAAGTTAGTCGGTCATTTTAGGATCAAATTGTCTCAAGTTGTTAGTCTAGTGGGAAGCAGCTTTTATAGTGTAGGAGAGGTAATGGGTATAAACTCGAATTCGGCGGCTAAAATGGATCTCAATTGACATAGCGTGAAGTGATTTTTTCATTTTCCGCACCCCCTTTATCGAATTTCTAGATACTCTACATTATGTTTCTTAAGCCTCACAAACCACTGAATTTTTACCCGTAACTTGAGACAATTTGATCCTAAAATGACCGACTAACTTAGGATCAACACGAGGCCGAATTATTAGAACTCATACAGATTAGCAAAATACTAATATGAAGTTAGATTATTAAAAAGAAAATTTTAACAATTGTTTGAACTTTCCAAAAAAAATATTATGCGAAATAGCATTCGAACAAAATTATTGTAATAATAAACTATTTGTTATTTAACAAATGATAAATAGAAAGGAGATAGGAAAAAAAAAATTAATTATGACTCACATACTAACTCCGATAAATGTCAAGAATTCCATATCAACTTTCCGTAATTTTTTGTTTTTGGCAGCGGTAAAAGTATTATAACAATACATTTCCAGCGCACTTTTAGCTAGCATGTGGGCTACACTATTGTGCGTGGAATAAAACTAAAATAAATACAATGAAAAAAGGGGAGTAAGGATTCCCTATCCTTAATAATGCTAGTATTCTTGTGTTGATGGTTTTCGACTCCCACAATTTGAGGGAGAATTTGTAAGTAGTCAGATAACACATGAAGGTGAGTGTGATTATGGTAGATAGTCCATCTAATAACTTCACGGATTCCTAATGCTTCTGCCTGAGTAGCGTTTCAGCCTAAATCTTTTCAGCATGACAAAAGACCTGATTACTATTAGAAGCATACACCACCCAGCCAATAGATGATTGAAGATTTAAGATCCAGCTTGCGTCAACTTTGATACGTATTATATTTCAGTTACTACCCTTGCCTATCAGGAAAAACGGGTAATAATTTCTAATATTATCTTTGAGCGAATTAAACTCCTCGCTATCATTTTCACTAGAGAAACCTTCGGCCAGCCTTCCGAAATCCAAGGCTTGAACAGCCGAATGTAGTCCCTTTTCTTGCATTTTGAAGAAATGTTTTACAGAGAAGTCTATATGTTCAAAAACAACCTTATTGGAAGAACCCATATAGCCCATAACATAGGAAGGAAGGTAGTGATGGTTACTAATTTATCAATCAAAGCGAAGTATTTGCACCAGTTAATGATCCAATCTTTCACAGGAAGAATACTTATATTTTCTGTGGAGATTCCAAGGATGGATCCTGCCATAGACGTTTAACAACCTCACAGTCACGAAATAAGTGGTCGGAAGTTTCAGTCGTCCCTGATTTATTACAAATTGGACATATATTATCTATGATAATTTGCCGCTCAATAAATTCTGCCCGAACCGGAAGGATGTCTGTATTTTCCACATTAAAAGTTTCCAAGTTTGAGGTACTGGTAATTGCCAAAGCTTTTGTTTACAAAAAATTCTTCCGGCTTGGTTAATTCTATTACTGTCTTTATCAGGGGCAAACTTTGCCGGGTAAAGTTAAGAGCATAGGCATAACCACTCTTAACCGAGTACATACCTGATGATGAGAGAGTCCAAAGAGTGTAGTCCTCACTTACCGAAGGACATACTGGCATAGCACAGATTCTTGATGAGCATTATGGCATAGCACATATTTTTGCCGCTCAATACTCATCAAAAAGTTCATTGATAAGATCTTTATTCCACCGAAGAGATGGAAGAATAAGATCCTTAACCTGTAGCTCACACATTAAATTTTCCGTAATTTAAATAGATTTCTAATAGCAAATATACATAGCCAATAAGTGATGATATCGACGCTAACACACAATTTAGTGGATAGGCACAATAAAATCAACGGATATAAATACAAAAGAAATATAATACTTGCAGTTTTCTTCAGCACGCAATGGAATATACTCAAAGACTGTACAATGATGATGTAAAATGGCAATGGGGGTTTAAGAGATGGAATGGCGGCGATCTTTAGCGGGCTTATTCCGGTTCCTTGAAGGAGGAGTAAGGCCGTCAACAGGCAAAAGCAAGCGTCCCAGTCTCTTAACAGAACCCAAGAATGACTTCCTAGGCAAAGGAGGTTTCTGATGATTAACAGAAGATGAAATGCTACTTGCTCCTGGACTACTTCCACCAGACTTGTCCCCCATTCCCATTCCCGATCTCTCGACTTCCTTTAACTTCATTTTAAGTTTTAGTAGCTCCAATTTGAGATCCTCATTCTCTCTTTTTAGTCTGGATAGCTCAGCTGAGGGCGGTGCATCCGAAGGGTACAAACTGAGGGTCTTGCTAGGGATTATTGAGTTTCTAGGGGAGTTGGGCTCCCCATTCATGGCTTCGCGAAGGCGTTGTTGCTCGTAATACAGGACTTGTACTACCGTTTGAACGGGTAGACGGTCGTTTTGGGCTGCATGGGCGCATGCTTCCCGAGATAGTTTTTGACAGTCCATTAAGCTGCACACTTTCTTCCTCTCTATGTCACTTACACCAGGATGAGCCTACACAAATGCACGTAAGCTCATCATGATTGTCTAGGTAAAACACTCAAGTCTATACTTAAGTAGAATAATGTTTCAATGCCTCTGTAATCCTACTCAGCCCTAGTTCGGACTTTTTCTTCAAATCATGGTAGTAAGAAGACGAACCTCTCCAGTAAGTATCTTCAAATCTAGACCTCTGTGAGTCTGACAAGTTATATTATGTTGCAATGGCATTTTTCTACTTTAAAATGTTATGGTACATACGTTACCTGGCATACGGTTACTTGGCCGGGTTTGGTTCAGTCTATTCCTGGGTATGACATGGTGTTTGGTCATTTCAATTTTCCAATTATAAGCAAGTTGTTAAGTACAGGTTTCTGATTATTTCATTTGAGATTTCTGTTCATATATGTCATTATGTGGTTAATTTAGGTCTCATTTAGGCCACTGGTCGATAAGTTTTGTCGGATTTAACACCCTGAGCTAGTTTTCTGCATCAGAAAACTGGTTTCTTTACACCAAAAAAAGAGACTGGTTTCAAATTGTTTATAACTTAACAAGTCATAAACCTCACTGGACTTGAATACAGAGTCGGGGCACCTTGTTGATGAACCGTATCCCCAAACAATCTCTACCAACTATTTACCAATGCAAATACTATCATTGGAAGTCGCGTATTGAATAAAGGAGAGAAACAGAAGAGGAAAGAAACAGCACGTACCTTAAGGAAGATATCAATAGATCTATACATCCCATCTTCAGTAACCCTGGATTGTTCAGGAATAATCTCAGCAATACTAATGAACTTGAAAACTGTCAAATTGCGATCAGACGCAATCTCTGCCAAATAATTCTCCATCAACTTCCCCACCCTCTCCATGTCAGCAATAGTAGAAGGGACAAATTCCTCGCCAGCGCCATACCCGAGAGTACTACCATCTACTTCCGACTCGAGGTAGTTCATCATGATCCTCCTAACGGTATCCACATCAAACAATGTATCCCCAGTGAAACAATATGATGGTATTAAAAGGTCATCTAGTACTGCCTGCCCTAGCTGTAAGGCCATTCTCTTTTCCAAATCAAGCCGGCATGCTATCGTTGTTTCTAGATATATCGAACATCTAAGTAGCATTGCCAGGAAGCTTACTGACAGTACATTTTTCTCTCTTGGTAATAGGCTTACTATTGTCTCTAGTACAACCCTCTTTTCATGCTCTTGCTTTGGCTCTATTTTCTTTCTTCCCTTACCAAAGACTTCCTGTATAGTACAAAATTACGTGTTAATTTGCCAGTGTAAACTCCTGTGTGATGAGGCTATCATACTCTAAGCTTTGTCGGACCTCATGGAGTTTAAACATAGAAGACAAGTATTTAAAACAAAATAGTGAGATTTCATACATATATCAAAGTATTATTTAGAAGGACAAATTGCTTCGAAAATGCGGTGAGTAAGGAGGAAGGGGAAGAGAGGTTGATAACCCCAACCTTACTCTGTTTTGTAAGCACAAAGAAGCTGTATTTGGATGACTCATACTGAAAGGTCGGAAACTTGCATTGAGCGACTACTACTTCCAATCAAAAGAAGCACAATCAATTTATCGAGTCATTGCTTTATTTCATCATAATTCAGAACTTCGATTCTTGATCATAATAGTCCAACCATGTAACTTATACTAACGTCCTACACATGTTTATACAAATAGAAGATAGGGAGAAGGGAAAGGATCTCACCAAACCTCTAAGAGACTTTTGAGCATACAGCATGAGTAGAGGACCAAGAGCATACTGCTTAAACCCTCTAGCGGTCATCGCGATCAAAACCCTTTGAAACATATCAATTCTAAGCATCGACAAATCTTCGGCCCACCAATCGACAATGGGTTTTTGCTGAGGAACTAGTGAAGAATTCCCATCTTCAATCTCACCTTCAACGTTGTGCGGCCCTGAAAACTTGTTATCCGTACAGGCTAGATAAGCTATAGCATCAATACAACGGCTAACCAACTTAACTTGTTCTGCCATAGGAAGCATGCTTTCTGATGCCTGTAAAATCAATACACAGTTAGAAAGGCTCTTCAATGCCATTTCACTCAAGTAAGCTTCGGCTCGTCCTACAAGGTTTCCAACTGCGTTATCCTCTGTCATCTCTAGAAATTCAGCCACACACCGAATGACAGCAATGTTCTCAGTGCATATCTCAAAATTTATCCCATAACAGAACTTTGCTGCTAGTTCAAATGCGTCTGATCCACCCGGAATGTCATCCATTTTTATGACAATAGTCTCTGCTTCACTGTCACTAGTGTCTGACACCTTTTTCCTTATGTATCCACATTTCGACACTAGTGGAAACTGTGTTAGACATAAACAACAACAAAAATTAGTTCCATTGCTCGGATAACAAGAAATGTCATATGGAACCATCAACATGAAGTTTAGTTAAAACTGTAGTCCAAAAATGTAATGTTGATGGATTTTGAAGCTATGTCATGAGTATTAACGGCACTCTTCACTTCATCAATTAAGGTAATCGGCTTCAGCAATATGAAAGGTTTTACATACGTAGATACATGTAAATATCTCGTTCTGAAAACTTTGGAGCTGAAAGAATGAGAATGCAAGAACCATTGCATGAAATTTTTTTGGTTGTTAAGGAAGCTACAAGAGAATTTTGTATACTGACGGGTTTCAAACCCGGGTCATTACTTCAACACTCGTGACTTCACACTAGCTAAGCTAGTTAAACCAGCTAAACATATTAACTCCGACTTATAATCAACTCATTAGGTGACAACAAAATCTATACACAAATAGTAGAAATATGGTCACCTTGTGCAAAGAAAAGGATGCACCACCGATTTCCACAGTAATATCACTTGGAATTTCCTGAGAGAAAATCCTGCAATGACAAAAGTGCATCAATAATATAAACTTGATTAAGAAACATCATGCATAAAGTAATAGTTCAAGTTTAGGAGATGCATACATCTTTCTTTATTGTGTATATAAAACAAAAGTTGGGATTGTATTTATTAAACTCCACACAAACATATAAGATGAGATAAGATGCAAACCATTCACTAGTACGCTTCATAGCAGAAGAGAGTTGGTCTTTTTTCTTAGAAGACATGTCACAAGTGGTTATTTCATCTCCCTTTTGATCAAGTCCCATCATTGGAAAAGATTGAATGACCTTTTTATCATCATGTGCCCTATCAAATAATTAAGCTCTGGTGAAATAAAATCACCACTTTTTTTTTCTACCTATAAATAGATTTTCTACCCTCTTTTCTTTTGTTCGCCTTTTTAAATTCGCGCATATATATAAAAACTATTTTGAGAGTACTAGACTAATGGGACCGAAATTATGTGATTTTTTTTTCTCGAGAATGTACAATGATCAGCAAATAACTGTGGAGTTACCAATATGGGTCTAAGTTAGCATTTAGCACCTTGAGGAAGTAAAGCCACCATGGAAGGTGTCCCATCTAAATATGGTGGGGGTTTTCGATAATGAAAGGGGCAGTTTCGTAAAATGATGGATCTGCTTGAAAGGCCCTTCAATAAATGTGTGGTGGTGAGATGAGGAAGATAACAAAATAGGATTAGATAGGCTTGTTTGGTTCTAGTCCAACTGTACTTTCTATAATTCAATTTCAATTTCTGGTGAATTTTCCATGGAATTAAACAGCATAATTCCAAATACCACCCATGTTCATGTGTCCCAGGAACATTGTTAGGTGAAGAACAAAATCTGAACATATTTAAATGGATAAAGAACAGTACCATGCAACAGTTATATCTCAGAGGAAATCTGTCAATGCTTTATATGATCAAGGCCAAAAAAAAAGGATTTATTACATGCAGTTCACCATTTGGACTTACTGGTCAAAAGTTCTAGATGTTGCATATAGATGAAATCAGTAAATGCTATATACTGGAAGAATAAGTCTTATGAAAGACCGTCTCACATTTGCAAAATGTGGGACATAACCAATTAAGGCAATAAATCAATATCAACAAAAATATTTTTATTCCATAGTTAAAAATTATTAATCAGCCAAAGATGTAGCTACTGCGAGTGGGATATATTATTTCCTCCTAAAATTTCCGAATCTATCTTAAATGATTCGAATTTTAGTAAAATATACATGGGGCGGGGCCTTAAACATTCTAACTCAAATCATGAGTAACATCACTCGATAACTTTACCGGATATGTCAACTGAGATTTGTATTAATACAAAGTCAGTAAATTGTTGTATTAAGACAGTCTGTCAAGCCCACAGCACTTACAACTTTCACAGAACAAATAATGGTGGAATCATGATTCACATAACTTTCTTTCCCTTTCTTTCATGATCATTTTTAGACTTGTGTACTTGACTCATACATGATCAAGAAATCAACTTCAAATAATTGTCAGTTGTCTAAAAGCTTTTCTCCTCAGGGTAAGAAGGGAAAGATAACCACCATCAATTCAAGGAGAGATTAGTAGGATACGAGTAACAAATCAATCATATCATTTACAACCATTGTAATGATTAATTAAGATAATGCATGGCAATGACTTCATAGCAAGCAAAACAACATCGACGACGACGACAACATTTCCCTGCGTTCCTCTCAGAAAACATCGGAACACCGCCTCAAAGGCCAACAGCAAGGGTGGAGATGTATGCGTATGCAGTTAAAAAGATTAAGCAAGGCTCAAATGTCCATGTCTTCAAAATAACCCTTCTTACTTATAAACTAGTTTATGGCTACTTGGTTATGAGGGTTACTTTTTTGTTTAGCTCTGAATGTTGCTTTCAGTGTCAGACATTATATTCAAAAGATCGACATACCATAGTAAGTTCTAAGGTGTACCAAAGGCAGAAAGCAGTCTTTGTTAATACATCTAGGAAGAGTCAATAGTCCTATACTCCTGTGAATAAAAAGCAGTAGGTGGGAGTTAAGTTTAGGCTTTAAATGATAATGGAGAAGAAAGGAAATCCTTACGACGAGCAGTCACATCATGCAGGCAGCAGGTAGATAAAGGTCATTCAGGATGTTGATATCACATAGTACGGCATAATCAACACTGAAGTGTAGAGGATTTATCTGTTTTAACACATCCTTTTCCCCTTCATAATTAGGAATAGATTAATGAAAAGACATGGCAGAAGATACGCGATAGAGAAAGCACTTGGCAAGTTGCAAGCCAACACATTTAAGAGGCTGTGGCCACTCGACTTACAGTCACCTCACTTTTTCACCAATTGTGAGCATATTATCACAGCGGGATTGAATTACAGTTGTTCGCCTGTTCATGAGCAGGACAACCCATTGGACCAGCCCGTCTTTCCGGCTAAGTAACTGCATATGTAAAATGCATCTTCAGGAATTTTAAATTTACATAGGCTTGCCCGCTAACTAATCCTGAATGTCTGTGGGCCAAATAGTTCAGTTTGTCAGCTTTTGATCCCCCCCTATTATGAATGTAAAAGTTCCATCTAGTAAATCAGACTGAGCAAATTACTGAAGGTAAAATATAACTGATCCAAGTAGTAAATCAGCTTTTGATCTTCTCTAATCTGAATGAGACGGTCAGACGCAAGATTAGCCTTAAAACCCGAAATACTTTAGGAAAGGCATGAAGAATCCGGAGTTATTGCCTAACATGCAGATTGAACAATTCATGATATGAATCATCATAAACCACCAAAACAAAGGACAGTCCAATATCTAAGAAGATTGAATTGAAACGCCTAAAATTCGACACAAAATTATTCATTTTCCAGCACGGTTGTCCCACAGGCCACAACCACATTGGCGGAGTCCAATATATGGAGTTCTTAATATTATCATTTCCTACATGTCTCATGAACAACGAAGCAATCAACCCACTGGGGTAAGCAAACTGCTAGAAAATAATTCATTTTCTTTTTGCAAACTCCAAAACTAGTACATATCTCAGTATAATATCACCCTGTTAGGCTGTTACCGAATAGCTGAATCAAGGGGCAAATAAAACAGTGGTGAATACTTTTTACTGAAAAATTTTGATGTCATCTACACTTCCGTGTTTCAACCTAGTCAAACTAGATTACCATAACGTCACGTCGTCGCAACGGTTGATGACCATGGCGCTGGGATGGGAGGTATCATTATACAAAGTGAGGATATTGTCCCATTCTCTCCACGTTCACTCTCCATTTCCTGTATTTTTTCCCAAACAAAATCATACTCAAAGTACATAGCCTAAGTCCATGGCTGATGTGTTAAATTCATAGATAGACGTTTTATGAAACACCAATAATACGTAGTACGTAGTACATCGTAAAATGCATTGAGTAATCCATACTACTTCGCAATGTAAGAAGTACAGAAAATGTAACGAGTGATTTTTTTTAACAACAAATAGGAGTGTTGGTGCTAATTAGAAACAGAAACATCACAACAATGAACAATAATCGAAGGATACTAAGAGGTATTGGAGTATAAAACACCATCCAAATTCCGAAAGATTATTATTAGTATTTCAACAGGTTAAAAATCCCAATTAATGGTTTTGGCGTCCTTTAACCTATGCAAATCCATCATCATGTAATATGAATAGTACTTCGTAACTAAGAACACCGTTGCACCGGTGTGAAAGACACAAGTCACAGTAATATGAAATGTACTCCGTACCTAAGAACATCATTTCATTGGTATAAAAGATATACAAGTTACAAAAACCATAACCGCAAAAATCAATAAGGAAAATCTAGCCATTGAACTATTTGATTAGGCAACGAGGTAGCAGGATGCGTACCTCTAAATTTCTAATAGCAGCAGAAGACAACTACCTCCAGAAAATAGGTCAATTTTTGAGGCCTATCGATGCAAAATCCACATAATACTTTGCCAATTCCCATGATTTGATCCACAAAGCTCCAAGATTGGGTGGGTTCTAATGAACCAGGGTAAGCTGAATTCATCGGTGGTATTTTACTGAAATGAAATAGCAATAATTGTTCACCTTTATGAAAGTTCTCATTTTCTCTTTTGCAGCAAGGAAGCTACGTATTTTTCACAATATATCAACAACAAATTGTACCCAATGCTTTCAATTTTCAAATTCTACACTTAGAACACCAACTTCAGTTTGCAATTAATAAAAGTTGATAATATATATATACATACTCCGTATTATTTAGCTAAGTCGCCTTCAAAACTCATAAACCCTCCATTTTCAAGCAACCAAGTTAGCCTCCTCACTGTCAGGGAGGACAATATCAAGCCTCATCATAGGTTTATATTTGTCAGGGATTTGAGCACCAGCCTGCCAGCACACCTCGACAACTGAAGGAGCCTTACCATAGAATCGCTTGAGTGTGTTGTTGAGAGGCGGTCCTCTGGGATCTCGAACATGCCACACGTAATTTGGCGGCAAGACTTCGCCAACTACAGCATCTTGCCAACCATGCTTTCCATCTCTCCACTGATGCTTGAATTCTCCACATAGTTTCGCATTATGGCCCCACGGGCCCACATGAACTTCCGGGCAGTACCCACATGCCTTAATGGAATACTTTTGCATCAATTTATTGACACCCTTTAGAACAGTCTCATATGCGTCCAATGTTTCTTGGGCAACTTTAGGAAGATCTGCTGTCGTCGGAGGAGGGAACCGCAGCAAAGCACCTTGAATATCATAATTTAGGAGGGCGTAGGAATCTCCAGGAGTAGATCGTTTAGGTTCCTCAATATAGCCACCAAGATCAATGACTTTCTTCCCTAATACCCGAATGGGTCTACTCCGGCGTCGAGAGGGGTAACCTGGTAATTCGACACCTGCTTGGATGCAGAGTTCAACAACAGCAGGGATGCGATCATAGTCAAACCTGGTTTCGTGCTTGATTCTCCGACCAAAAGGGTCAAAGAGATGGTATGATTCAATAGGTATGAGGACATCGTTCATTGATCCCCTTATCCAGGAGTGAAAGCTTTGACGCTTATTGCTGGTCGATCCCTGGCAGTCCTGAATTAGATGGCCAGTCCCAGCCACATAAACTTCCGAGCACTCACTGTAGGAGAATAATGTATATTGTCACACAAGCAGTTCGTTAAATAGAAGCCTTCCATTTTGAGACCACATTTTATTTTTAAATTTTGGTGGAGTTGGAGAGACGCTATTCTTAGATTGGATTACAATGGAGTAAGTCAAATTACTCACTTTAATGTCTGCACTTTTGGTATGTGAAATCATATATGGTGAATATAGTCCATGACACAATTTCCCTCTTGCCGGGGATGCGTACATCCGACCTCCTATTACCTGACCATGGGAAAGAGCCTTTTAAGGCAGTAGGATAACATTGATGTATTAGTCTTACCTACACGCTTGGACAGGAACAACATGCAAGAGCTGCGCAAGACCTTTGATTAGATCCTTCCAAGCTGCTAAAACTTGATGAGCAACAGGAATGAGCTCAGGCACTAGTAACCCATTTTGAGGAGGTTCTAGTAGCTGTTCTATGCCCATCTTTGAAAGTTTTTTCTGAACTCTTCCTTTCCTTATAATCTCTTTTATAGGGACTGGATAGGGCTTTTTCTTGTCCTTGGGTAATAAGGGTGGAAGATCCACATTCTGCAGAACCCCCTCTCTTTTTACAGGTCGCTCTCTTTTTGGCCTCTGCTTACAACATACGATACTCAATGATGGCAATAACCTGCCTGAATGCAAGTCAACGTGTTTGATCTGCATTCAATGAAACTCATATGAGTCCCTAAAAATGGAGTATACACTTAGCAGTGGCCTGAACTCCATTAGACATTATTGCATCAGGTATACAAGCATTAAAATCCCTTGAATCTATGAAGGGTACATTGCACTCATTCCTAAATTATAATTTAACCAGAGTGGTCAAAATTAAGGTATGAAAAATGAGTGAAGACGTGATGGTTGAAGGAGAAAATAGTAATATACAGCATAGTTCTCCGTAGTAGCATAATAGATTAATACCCAACTATTTCCCTTGGTTTTGGGCGAACCATTACACAATATCCCGTCTCTCCTTCAAAACCCCACTACTACACACAAAACAATAACTTTTTTTTTGGTCGATTAACCTCTTGATTCAGTAACCACATAGTCTCAAACTCTTAATCCAAGCAACACCACCTAAGACAGTATACTGAGTATAGAGACCTTTACACATTGTTTAAAATTAAAATCGGTAGTTGAGGTGAGGGGGTTGTAATTTGGTATACCCTCATTCCTCTCCCAACGGAAATTGATATCGAAAAAAAGACGTTCCCCTCCGTTTGTCTCCCTCTCTAAGTGGTTATCCCTTGAAATCCCATCATCCAAACACAGGGTTAATAACAACATCAAATATAAACATGTATCCTATTAATACATCACACTATATTATTGCTTTCACAGTACATGAAAAATGAAAATATTCATATATGCATAGAGAAAAGATGATTAAGAACAATAAGTCTCCTCTGTGACGGATATATCCGTCACAAGTTTCTAATGAGTCAAGTATATCCCACTAGGGTAGATAAGACAAAGCCTAGGGAATCACAAATGGCTTGTCTTTTCCTACCCCATGTACGTAATACTTGACCCGTCACAAGGTTGCGACAGATATGTCCGTCACAAATGAGAATTTGGGTAAGAAGAAAGGTAAGTGTACCGGATAATTATGCAAGAGCAATAGCCTATGATGAGAGACTGTAGCGGGTGTGGCAGTAAGAGAGAGTGGAACTGCATAATACAAGTTGGCAGCAATATCCATCACACTTGTACTTCTGCAGTATTTAGCATACTTAAGTTATTATCAAAAAATAATTGTAAACCCTAATTACTAATTTCCCACATTTATAATTTGACATCATTAAAATTAAAGTGAATACCAATTGAGGAATTAGAGTGATTGAATTGTTCTGCAAGATTGAGAATGAAGTAGCTCTTCACTTAGGACTGCTGTGCTGAGTTAATGAACCCAGGAAACGGTGGACGGAGAGAGAGACTGAGAAGAGAGCAAGTGACAGCGTAGTCCTTTCTCGCCCAACTATCAAGTATTCCGCTCTATAAACTATCAAGTATTCAAATCCAAACACACCAATTACCTTTCCGACATTCTTATTTCAAACCGTCAGTAGTATATACTCCCTCCAATTTATCATGAGGATTAAGGAAATCAATTTGGACCACACAAAATACATTACCCCACATTCAATTAAATTTGGACCACACAACTACTTACAAATAAGGAAAGAGAGAAGATCACCCAAATTGGCCCAATATGGAAAGAGGGAAGAAGATGAAAAATTGGAGGGAGTATACAACTACCAAATTAACTCATTTGTTGCCTAGAAAGCACCCAAAAAAATTTCTTTATTATCTTCAGTTGAGAGTATTTGATCGGTCATAAACTTTAAACGAATTGCCATTTTAAGCAAGACTTATTATTTATCTATTACTCCCTCAGTCCCGGTCAATAATTTACATTTTACTTAATCTAAGTGTTTTAGTCAAGAATTTACATTTCTGTTTTGAAAATGTTTTAATTTCTCCTTTATTTTTTAATCTTTTAATAATATTAAAAGCAATCTCCGCTCTTTATACCTTGGTCTTTATAAAGGGAGTATATGTTTGTCAATCAATATATTACTAGTTTTAGTGTCCGGCCCCACCCGAACTACTTTTATTTCATTTAAATTTTATTTTATAAGAAATATAATTGCACTTAGTTTGTCTAACTTATACATTTATCATTTTAATGAAGTACTTTTCTATATGATATATATTAATCAAATAATTATTCCATCAAAGTATAATCTTTTGATCAAATAATCCAGCTAAAAAAGTAAAACAAAGACTAATTTCATTAAATTATTATCATTCCATCAAAGTATAATCTTTTAGTCAAATAATCCCCATCGAAATATAATCTTTTAATCAAATAATAATATTTTCATTTAAATCTTATTATAATCTTTTACCTAAAACAAAATAAATTCGCTATAATTTATAAACTATAAATTTCTAAAGTTTTATTATTGTTAATATTATATTATATTAAAAAATGACTAAACACATACTTCATATAAAACAAAACCTTAAACTGATATTATTAACTTCGTAAGAAAACCATTAAAATAAGTTGAGAAAAATTATACAGTAAATTGTAATCATTAGTGTTATGGTAAAAAAAAATCCATTAAATATACATTTTATATCTTTACTAAACTCTCTTGATTAGTTGAGAATTCATTTTTTAATTCTCATATCGATATACAATGAAGTGTGTGGCACATTAATGACGAGCCAATTCAAAATATATACTTTGTAACTAATAACTAAAAATAAAACTTCTATATATACCGCGATGTGGGGGATCTAAACTAGTTTATAATATATGAAGTACTTTATATATGATATATCTTGAAACTATGATAAGATGTAAATTTAATATATATTGAGACACACTTAATACTCCATTTGTTAATTTTAATACTTTTTCAACATCTTATGTTAATAATATTACATCCTCTACTCCTACAGTTATTATTGTTTATTTCATATCTCGCTATTTTTGCGGTTAAATTCATTACTCCTGTTACTTTAATCAAACTTATATATTTAAATAAATCAAAGATTTTATAAACCGATTGGTTAGCTAACTGTTCATAATTTATCTCATTGGTATTATTGTTACTTTCAATAAACTTGATGTTACCAATGTTACTTCCACTAGTCTCGTCGTCATTATTATTACTTTCACTACTGCCGCATTTACTATTAATCTCGCAACTTCAGTTTTCGCTCCATTACTTTCACTACCCTCTGCGGTTAGATTGGCGAACGGGTCAACCAGGGTGGGTTTAGGACATGTCAGCTTCGGGTTTGACGGTTTCGGGTCGGGTATTTCAGGTTCGGGGTCATTTTGGGGTCAACTATTTAATTTTCAAGTTATTTATAGACAATAATTTGTTTGTAATAAATATTAGGGTCGGTTATAGTGGGTAAGGTCAATAGTTCATGGATTATTGGATTTCATTAATGTTGACCGTCCGGCAAGTGAGAGGTGCTTCGTACTCCACCGAGCTAGTTGTCACGGGTGGCTTCCTTGCCTAGAATTTTCTACACTTTCAATCATAAGGAGGTTGTCTAGAGAATTCCGGAAATGTGAAGATCATCACAAAGCATTCACACAAACTCACTTGTATACTCAAGCATTCTTAATAAAAGCAATATTTCCAAACTCCAAGTGTCTTAGTCTTCGTGTTCTCAAGCTAACACTTCTTTGTCCATCGACTTAGGCATTGCCTAGCATATAAGGATCTTGCTTGACTTAGCTTGCAACGGACCGCAAGTTAGGTAGCACACGAGCGTGATATTTGGGTGTAAGTTATCATCTCGTGACATAGTGCTCGGTTAACTTTTTCTTCCAAATGCTCGAATATTTTCATGGTTACTCAGCCGTTAATGATAGCAATGCTCAAATATGTACCGAGGTCAGAAGTAACGTTGTTTTATGGAGACATTAGTAGAAAAAAAAATGCCCTTCACTTTATCACACTGTAATTAAGGCTGGACAAAAACTATTTAGAACTTGTATATATAGTCGTATCTCGTTGCACTGAAGCCTCAGCAAATAATACCGTATTATCTGCACACAAAAAAAAAGATTTGATAAAAGGAGACCGGCCACGCTAGCTCGAACTGGTTTCAACCACCCTTCAAAAATCTCAAGATCAATTGTTTGTTAAAGTCTCTCAAGACATATCACAAACAACCATAAGTCTTGCTTGTGACAGGCGGCGGTTCAAATCTCCCTCACAAAGATCAAGTGGCAAGGCTAGTGGGGGCTTCATTTGCACCCCACTCTGATTCCCCCATCACCTGTTCTTTGTGAGGGGGATTTAACTTTGTGCACAAACAAATAGTTTTTAATACCTTTCTCATTCCCTCTTATTTGTTCTCCTTTTAATCTCATGTCATCTAATTTCCTTTTCGGTCGGAGACCGGAACCAGTAACTCACGCCTCTTTCCTTCTCCTCCCTCTCTCCTGCCCCTCGCTGACAACTGGTCACCTCCCTCTTCGTCCCCTTCAACGACGATCGCAAGCTATCGTCTTCCATTTTCGCCACTCCATCACTACAAACTATTGTTTTCAATTTAACACAAACCATAAAAAAATATCAAATATAAACATCAATTTGATTAATATTGATCAAATTAGCAAATTAAATATCTTATTTACGGTCGATTGATAATCCTTGGTGAAGAAACTTATTAAATATTGAGATCAGGTAGGGTAAACAATGGAGAGTTAGATGTAGATGTTGTTCTAACATAACAAGAAGTCTTGAGTTCGAGTCATGGGAATGTTATAGTAATCAGATTTTAGTGCTTATAAAGACTTTGTTAATTTATGAGGTTGTGTTTTTTAATAGATTTTAAGATATAATATATATCTATATAATTAAAGGAAGCTTTTTTCGAGCGATTACAGAGTCTCCAACTTACACAAAACACTCAAAATAATAAAACTAAGAAACCGTATGCAGGTTAGACTCTAATGTCCAGGAAACTAATAATTATATTACAATAATTTAGTTTGTTTAGAAATTCTTGGGCAAGAGTTTGATTAAGAATTATAACGTAGTATAGCTATTTAAGTTTATATAAGAGTATATTTATTATAAAAACCAAAATTCAATGTCCTATAAATACTTTTTATATACGTACGTTGATGATGTCAACCCTAGCATATGTAGCTCATAAATCTTTTGTCTCACAGTTTGTATAGTGTTATTTGTTTGATATTATGAACTATACGTTTGACTTCTATATTACAGAGTATTAATGAACTGTATATTGGAACATTGATTATTTGCATGCTTTATACATATACATGTTAAAAAATATTTGCAGCTATTATATGCTATAGTTTATTTATTTACAAATACAGTGTGTATGTATGTATTTTACGTGTGTATGTATGTATGTATGATAGAATATAGAAAGTACGTCATTTAACGTTAGACGGTCAGATTTATCGCAAAGGCTAAATTACTACTTTTTTAAATAACAATAAGACGTGTTCAAAAAGACGACTGGTGGAGTTAGTATGTAACATGTCATATGTATATTATATGCAATATGGGATAAGGACGGAACAATTTATAACGACATTTCGTGACAAATACCATAGTTCATTGGTATATAATAATAATAAACAAGCGGCCTCAAGAAAACAATTAATTATTAGAAAGAGTGTTAAGAATTACCATGTATCGTCTAAAAAAATGCCCTAAAAATACATATAGTAATACGATAACCACCCAAAGAAACATAATGGTCATCCTAATTAGTAAGACAAAAAAAAATACAAACAAAAAAAGGAGTTACAATTCTAAAGCCCGTGCATCGCACGGGCATGAAATGTAGTATGTATATATTTTTAGCTCATAGGAGAAATATTTAATTACTCCATACGTTGTATGTGCTGGAAAAAATCAATTCAAATACTAAAGTTTATCAAATTTAGTCAAACATTAAATTAAAATTACCTTTAATCTTGTGAGACTCTTTAAAACCTACATTTTTCTTTAAAAACAAAAACTCACAAAATTTAGATCCAATTTTAACGGAGAAAAATTGCAAAGAAATGGTGGCAACACTTCCAAATAGGAGAGAATTGTGGAAAAATACCTTTGTAGAATAATATATAAAATATACATTAATTTCGCCAACACATTCACCATAAAACTAAAAAAACTGTGGACAAATAATAATAAAGGAAAGGAGAAAAATGGAGCAGCAAAGCGGGAAGCAACAAAGCGAGGAAGCAAAGAAACTAGACGGGCTACCAATCGAGACAAGTCCATATGTTCAATACAAAGACTTGGAAGATTATAAGAGCCAGGGTTACGGAACCCACGGCCACGTCGAGCCGAAACCTGGTCGTGGGGCTGGCTCTACTGATGCACCCACGCAATCGGGTACCGCACCCGCCCATGGCTCTGCCACCGGTGTCTAGTGAAGAACTTGAGACGATGGTTACTTTATAAATGCTAGGGCATGATATTGTGTAATTGTTTGATTGTGATCATGTAGCTTTTTTTGTTCAATTTAGAGTTGAACGTAAAGAATTAACAATCGGACTTTGTTATTTGATTCATAGGAATATCATTGGTTTATTACGTGCATTAGATGTGTATTCAAGCACTAAGGCATTGGTATTCCATAAGTCTGAAAAATAAATGTAAATTAGTACCTCGTATGTACTCCATTATTTCTTATGTTTAATGAATGTAACTACAAGTTTCGCCTATTATTGTAGCATTATTGTTGCAATTTAGTGGTTTAGTACTTTTCTCAACGAAGGGCAGAATTAATAACTAATAATTGAATGTGATAAATTACAAGTATCGAGAATTTATTGTTACACTATTTGTTATGTGGTTAATAATTCTATCATGAGCCAAATTGGCTTAGTTATAACTTTTTTCTATTACGTTTAGTAAGAAAATCTAGGCTACACGGTTCATCACCTCCCCACACTCCTTGTGGAAGGCCTTGTACCATTACTCTTGCAAAAATACTCAAGGAAAGCATCTAGAAAACAGTTAGAACTATCGTTAGGAAGCAAGTTACTCAAGACAAAGCACATTTAGAAATAAACTAAAAAGCAAGATAAATACAAAACACCGTCCCAGCAACGGCGTCATTTTGATAGGGCTTAGTCGTCATGTCCAAATCAAACACATTTGTAAACAAGGTTAGTTAGGGCAAGTCAAGGTCGGTCCATGGGACGATGAGTGATTAATAATGCAAAGTCTACTCTAGTTGCGCTACGGATTATCACAAATTAAAATGGATTTTAAACTAATCGAAAACATAAAGTAAATGCAAGCAAAAAAGAACAAGACTAATCTAAGACAAGCATATATTAACAAGTAATAAAAGAAGACTAGGGTTAATGGGTTTATATAGGTCAATAGGGTTATAGACAGTCAGGTCAATAGTGGAAGGGTTGTCTCACTTAGACACGGAGAATTAAGGCTCTCGATCTTACAATTCATGCTCATGTCGCTCCTAGCTAGCTCTCGAGCACACTAGGTCTAACATGCCATCTATATGCGGTTCTAGCAACATCTGAGACTTTCGATCTTACGGATATGCGCTAACAAGGTAAGACTCATAGAAGTTCAACACAAACATTTCATCAAACACATTGTATTTATAAGATAGGAGTAAGATAAGTAATCAAGAATTAAAACTAAAAAACATAGATTAAACCGTATTTAGGCCCATAATTCCCCACTAGTTCTGGAAATATCACTACTACATGTAAAGCTAGAGAAGAGATACGGTTTAAGCTTAATATTATTAACACAATAGTACAACCTATTTATAATACAAGTAAGCTAGGTTAAATCTAGGTTAAAGTATAGAGGCACAATATTATACAATCCTACGAACTTTGGAAACTAACTAACAATAATATATTACAAGATACGGAAAATATAGTTACGTAATAGTTTCCTTAATACGCCCCTGCAAGATGGACAATCCGGAGGATAGACCAATCTTGGATAATAACGAAGCAAAGCGAGGGCGCGGTAAAGGTTTCGTCAAAGCATCGGCCAGTTGATCATTTGTATGGACATGTTGAACACGAAGATCCTTGTTTCGAACATGTTCCCGAACAAAGTTGAATGAAAGAGCGACATGCTTCATACGGGAGTGGAAGATGAGGTTTTCAGAGTAGTGAGTTGCGCCAAGATTATCACAATAGATCACGGGAATAGCAGGACACGACACACTTAGTTCAGCAAGTAAAGATCGAACCCAGATTAGTTCGGCCGTAACATCAGCAATGGCTCGAAATTCGGCCTCAGTGGAAGAACGAGCAATAGTACGTTGTTTGCGAGATACCCAAGAGATAGGATTACGACCAAGATAAACAATGTACCCGCTAGTAGAAATATAATCATCTTTGTCGCCCGCCCAATCAGCATCGCAAAACGCATGAATGGAAGAGGGCGTGTGAGCATGTAATTGAAGGCCAAGATCATGAGACCCTTTAAGATACCGTAATAGACGTTTAAGCGCGGACCAATGACACTCTTTGGGATCATTAAGGAATTGGGCAAGTTTATTAATAGCAAAGGCTAAGTCGGGACGAGTTAAAGAAAGGTATTGCAGCGAACCAAGAATAGCCCGATACTCACTGTGGGTAGGTATTGTAGGGCCGTCGGATTTGGTTAAGGGAGGGTAGGGAAGCAACGGGGTAGGCGTGGGTTTGCAGTCAAGGAATTTGTAGCGGGTAAGTAAGTCATTAATATATTTAGTTTGAGTGAGTAGAAGACCATGGGGATTGGGAGTGACCTCAACACCAAGAAAGTACGACGGGGGACCGAGATCCTTTAACGAGAAGCGAGCATGAATGTGATGGAGAAAGTGAGCTAAGTGAGACGGGGAGGAGCTGGTGACTATAATGTCATCGACGTAGACTAATAAATAGAGGGAGTGGGTAGAGCGAGTAAGGTAGAATAGAGACGAATCGGATATAGAGTTAGTAAAGCCAAAGGAGAGAAGATAAGTACGGAGTTCAGTAAACCAAGCACGGGGAGCCTGTTTTAAGCCGTAAATCGCTTTATGAAGTTGACAGACATGAGCTGGGAAGGAAGTGTTTTGAAAACCGGGGGTTGAGACATGTAAACGGTTTCGGAGAGGGAGCCTTGGAGGAAGGCATTGTTGACATCGAGATGACGGAGAGGCCATTTGTGAGAAAGGGCAAGGGATAGGATGAGCCGAATTGTGGCGGGTTTGACAACGGGACTGTAGGTTTCGGTGTAGTCGAGACCGGGACGTTGGTGAAAGCCTTTAGCTACGAGACGAGCTTTGAACTTATCAATGGTGTTATCCGAGTTGTATTTAACTCGAAAGACCCATTTGCAACCAATTGTGTTGTAGTGGGTTTGGGGAGACACTAAGGACCAAGTGTTATTTTTGAGAAGAGCTTGGAATTCGGCCTCCATGGCGGCACGCCAGCGAGGGTCAAGAAGAGCTTGTTTGACCGTGGAGGGGAGGGAGTGGGAGGAGGAGGGAAGGGAGGCTGTTTTGGCATATTTGGGATTGGGACAAGTGATTTTGTTGGTAAGACGGGTTACGACATTGCGAGTTGGAATAGGGGGAGGAGCTGGAATGTTTGTGGTGGGAGGGGCTGAAATATTTGTGGTGGGTGGAGGGGTGTCCAGTTGCGGAGCTGAAGCAGGCGGAGGAGACACGGGGGGAACAGGGGGAGGGGCAGGGGACACGGGGGGAACAGGGGGAGGAGCAGGGGAAGGGGTTTCGGGAGGTGCTGTGACGGGGACAGCAGGAGCAGGGGTTTGGAGCAGGGGAATTGAGACAGAGCACCAGGTAGTCGGGGAAGGGAGTTGTAAAGTCTATTGATCGAATACGAAAGAGGAGGGGTGAATTGAGTATTAAAAACTAGCCCCACTTTTTCGATTTATATGACATGTAATTAATTACTTGATCTTATGAATTAAAATCAACTAATTAATTAATCAAAGTAAGCGCGAATAATGAAAAATAAAGAGATAAGAGAGAGGCACACGATTTTTGAAGTGGTTCAGTTTCACACGTTGAAACCTACGTCCACTATTCTCGATTAATAATTTTTAGTACATTTCTACGGATTACAAAAATTACCAACCCACTCGTATAATCAACACTATGATTATAACTCAAGGTGAGTATCGCTAAATACTCTATACTATCTTACGCTAATAAGAAAGTACAATATAACTCACACAAATTCCCGTTAAAGAATTGTAAGCTTATAATGATGTACTATTATCCAATAACGTATTTCACTCAAGCGATTGATAATAATTGATGCACAACTCTTTTAAAAACAAACTCTAAAAATAATAAATATTTGCTCAAAGGTTTGCTTTAAAACGATTTTGGAAAATCAATACAAGTAAAATATGTAGCCGTGTAAAGTATCTGTATTTCGTGTGATTTGCAAATTGTATGTGAATGAGTATTTATAGTAGTAGAATCATAGTAGATCTAAAACCCTAGTATAATATTTAATAAAGATACTTATCTTATCATAAAATAATATTTGCTCATCTTTTAGAAATATCTTTATCTCAAAATATTATTTTGTTTATCTTATAGAAATATATTTATCTTAATATCTCAAAATATTGTTGTAAAGATATAGTAGAATCCTAGATTAGGTAAACTAAGGAAACAACCTAGATTGGCCGAAATCCTCTAGCTCACGAAACCCTAGGAGGCACGCAACCCTAGGTGGCACAAACCTAGGTTCACGAAACCCTAGGTGGCTCAAACACTAGGTGGGCTAATTAGGTTAACAACAAATTGAGATAGAATATATTAGAAACCCTAGGTAGCATGACAACCCATAAGTTGTATTACTAACCAATAGAATCTCATAAATATATTCTCTATTAGAATAATTGATAAATATAAAAATAAAACTCTTTCACTTTTGAAAACATTTCAAAACATTTTATTTCCAAAATCATGCATCAATATTTTATCATCCAAAGTCATAGACTAAAGCTATAACTTTTGAACATAAAATCTCTCGAATGAAATAGTTACCGAATGACGACCTATACTATCTAATCTTCACAAAGATTTTCAGTATACGGATCATCTCTTCATCTTGATCACAAAGACCCTCCATCTCGAGTCTTGTGTAGTTTGATGTAGATCTTGTTTGAAGCGATTTTCCTTAAAGTTATGCCTAGTTAGCTATAACTTCCATGTTCACTTCCAAAGTTATTCCTGAAGTTGGTATAACTTTGTCTCACAGACTTTATCAAAGTTATGCCTAACTTTGATCTTTCTTCTCATAATTGTTGCTAGCTATAATAAGACTAAAGCACACAATTAGACGCATATGATATATTGAGTAAAACATATTATTACGTAAACACATGTCATTATCAAAACTATGAAATTGGTCCAACAGGAGTGCTGGTGTGAGGGAAGTAGTTAGGAGATGATACGGAAATTTCGTTTCGATAAATTTGACATGACGTGAAGTGTAGAGACGATTTGTAGTAGGGTCGAGACAATGGTAAGAACTTTGAGAGGGAGAGTAGCCTACAAAAATGCACGGGATGGAGCGAGGAGCGAGTTTATGTGGAGTATACGGTCTAAGCCACGGATAGCACAAGCATCCGAAGCTTCGTAATTTATCGTAATTGGGCTGTTTTTGGAAGAGTTTGAAGTAGGGTGAGTCGTTGTTAAGAGTAGAGGTTGGCATTCGATTAATTAGATAAGACGCGGTAGTAAAGGCGTGAGGCCAGAGGGTGGTGGGTAGGCTGCCGTGAGAAAGGAGAGCAAGCCCGATTTCGACTATATGACGATGTCGTCTTTCGGCATAACCGTTGTGTTCCGGAGTATGAGGGGGAGAGGTGAGATGGGAGATACCATTTGTACCGAGGGTAGGAGTAAGTTTTAGATATTCGCCTCCGTTGTCGGAAAAGACTTGAAGTATTGGCGTGTTAAAGAATTTTTCGACTAGAGCACGAAAACGAAGAAAAGTAGCATAAGTGTCTGATTTATTTTTCAGTGGGTAGAGCCACATATATTTGGTAAAATGATCCACAAAAATAACGTAATACTTGAATTTGTCATAAGATAAAACGGGTGAAGTCCAAACATCCGAGAAAATTAATTGTAGCGGTGCATTAGTAGTAAACGAAGAAATAGAGAACGGGAGCTTATGGCTCTTATTGATATCACACGACTGACAATCTGAGGAAATGGACGTTTTAACAGAAAAATTTCCAATATTGCTAATAAGACTAAGAACTTTAGATGAGGGATGCCCTAAACGATGATGCCACACGGATGTAGGAAGGAGAAGGCTCAGACAGGCTTGAGGAGTGGGAGATGGACACCATTCGAATAGACCGTCTCTTTTAGTTTCGTGGAGGAGAATGGTGCCGGTCTTGAGATCCTTTATAAGACAAGAAGTGGGTAAGAATATGGCAGCGGCATTATTATCGCGACATAATTTAGGAATAGAGATGATATTTCGGGATATAGTTGGAACATGAAGAACATCATTAAATTGTAAGGAAATAGATGAGGTAGAGTAAGAGAAAGAACCGATGTTTTGGATTAAGAGCGTGGAGCCATCTCCAATTATTAGATCGTCGACCCCGTCATAAGGATTGTGAAGAGCAAGGTTGTTGAGATCACTCGTAATATGGTGTGTAGCACCACTATCAAGCAGGTAGGTTTGGTTGTCAGTGGAGTTATTGGCAGTGACGGTGTTGGCTTGGGGTTGGTTACGGCGAGGGAAAGGGGGTATTTGGATAGTGGGAAAGAGCCGTTTAAATTCCCGACAAACATCAACGTAGTGGCCTGTGTTCTTGCACCACTGACATCGACCTTTGAAGGGGGTCGTAGGTGGGTTGGCAGTACTGTAGAAGGGTGGGTTGTAGGGAGATGCATTGGGTCGTGGTAGGATGCCAGGGGAATTGTTAGAGGAAGCACGCGGTTTAGTATATTTTCGTGAATAAGACGATTGAGTATAGTGGGCAGAGGCGGGTAGGTCGATGGGGTTATGAGTCGGTTTGTAAGTTAGGTCATGGTTAAGGAGTTTTTCATGTAATGCATCAAAAGAAATAAGAGTATCACGGGCACGTACCGCGTCGATTACGGGCTTGTAGGATTCATAGTTAAGACCATCAATTACTTGTCCTATAATGTCTTCCGCATCCATTGCTTTACCCATATGCGCGAGTTCATCAGTGCAAGTCCGAATGGCTTGCATATAATCGGTGACGGTCTTGTCCCCCTTAGTGATTGACTTAAGACGGTCCTTCACTTGAAGGATGTGACCACGAGAGGGATTACCGTATGTGCTAGCAAGCGTAGTCCAGACATCATGAGACGATTTTGCTTGAAGAAGCAGCGGTGTGATTGAAGGATCAATCGTGCCAAGCAAGGCACCTTTAATGAAGCGATCTTGACGGAGCCATGTTTTATAGGCTGGGTTCGGGGAGTCTTTTGTCTCGGCAGTAGTGAGAGTAGCCGGTGGGCATGGGTGGGTTCCATTGACGTATTTGAAGAGATCAAAACCGAAGAGAAAATCTTCAATTTGAGTGGACCAAGAACGGTAAGTAGTAGACGTTAATTTGATACATTGAGAAAGGTTAATGACGATGAAAGGAACGAGAGGTTCTTGAGTATTCGGTATTGTGGAATTTTGGCCGGCCAAGGCAAAAAAAATTTGAGGTATTTTGATCGTTGCTCTTGATACCATGTAAAGCTAGAGAAGAGATACGGTTTAAGCTTAATATTATTAACACAATAGTACAACCTATTTATAATACAAGTAAGCTAGGTTAAATCTAGGTTAAAGTATAGAGGCACAATATTATACAATCCTACGAACTTTGGAAACTAACTAACAATAATATATAACAAGATACGGAAAATATAGTTACGTAATAGTTTCCTTAATACTACACACATTAACATTAGAAACATAGAAGAACAAAGAAATAAAGTAAGGCATGGCATGATAAAAAAAAAAAAAAAAAGACAAGTAAGTACTGAAATAAGGCAAAGATTGACAAGTAAATAATGGAGATTAAGAAAGTATACCAACTAATTAAGGCAAAAGATGAACAATAAAAGAAGAAGTCTTGAATAAAAAAGAAGAGTTTGTCACCAATCTACAAGTACAAACCCAAGAAATTCAATTACAAAACTAGTTCTAAAACTAATTAAATAGTAATTGAGAAAAGATTTAACTAATTAGGGATAGATTAATCTAATAATCTAAGTGTAGGGTTTGTCTAATGTCTCTCTCTATCCATGCCCCAAATGATTACCAAAAGTTAATATTTATAAGGTTACAAGATTAGAGTAAGAAGGAAAAGCGAGAAAAGCTGAGAAGTGATGTGTCCGCAGAGGGATAAACTTGTCTGGAGCAGAAAAGGCTAAACCTAACTAGTGCCCCGCCAGGGATGGTCTGGTCTCGCCCGCTATGGGATTGTCTCACCCGGGAAAGTCTCGTTTCTCCCAGGATGGGGTGAAGTATCCTTCTTTCTTCGTCCATTCTAGAGACATGTAGCTTCTCTAATAAAGGAAAACTTGGCATGGATTTCCCAAAACGAGGACTTCTAAGCTTCCCTCTCAGGAAGTGGTTTCCTAGAGAAAAATGATAGCTTTCTCAATTCTTCTCTAGTCTTCTTGCATGTTCTTGGGATTGCTCCAATATGTTGTTGGAGCCAGTGTCCTCCACAGTTAGTGCAATAACATAAATAAATCTCTGTAGGTTCACAGGGTATACTTTGTATAATAATCAGTTGATTAACGTTTATCAATAACGGTTGGCTTGCTAGAAGTTTGACGTTATTGTCATTTTATTATGGCGGTGATCAACTGGTCTCTATAAGTCACACCTATAAGATGTGTCTGAGAGATGTGATTATATGAATAATATAGTCATATTGATGCCTTATACGACTAAAAGGTTAGTCGATGTATTTGACTAAAAGGTTAGTCAAAAATGATGATGATAGACGGATTAAACTGTTAATTCGTAAATTGAATGTAAACTGTTATATTTAATTAATGTAAATAATGTTAGCTTAAACGAACTAATCAGTTAATTCGTGATTAAATATAAACCGTTATATTTAATTAAGCAAATGTATTACTCGTAATAATTATTGTAAATATTGTCAGACATGTATTAATAAATCGACTGCAAAAGGTTGAGTGGACTTATTAATAAGATGACGATATTAGTGACGATAATTATAATAATACAATGGATGTTATTTAATAGAGGTGACCGAAAAATATGAAGCAATAAATGGATATATCTATTCGGTCCAAATCGGTTTGGAAAGGATCCAAATTGCAATTTCTTATTTTAGGAAAACCTAGCTAGAGAATAAAAAGGGAATAAAAAAAGAAAATACCTAGGGTTTATGCTATGTGAGTGACGACACAAACAAAAGGACTAGGGTGATTTTTCCTCTTATTTTTCTTCTCTAGATCTATCATCAAACCTCACATAAAATTAGCGGTAATTTTGTATAATCGTTCTAGCACGATTAAGGCATATTAAGGAGCATTTTGGGTGCAACTAGTAGGAGATATCATACTTTTGATATTGTTCTTAAGCCAATTTGCAAGGACCAAAGGTTGATTTTTATCTCTTATTCATATTGTTATTTTCATATATGACTCGTTATTTCGTATCTTATAATTTTGTTATAATCCTGAAATTTAGAGGTGAAATATACGGATATTTTCCCACAAGTGGTATCAGAGCATAAGGCTACAAAATTATATTTTATGAATTTCATATTATGGATTTTGCATCTTGTTTTGCGTCGGAAAAAAAAAAATTTACAACGGACTGTTTTTTTATGTGCCGTGTAGTTTCATTTTTTTTCGCCTTCGATTTTGGTTGTTCTTGTTCCATTTGATTTTTCATATTGGTATTTTAATCGGTTAGAATAATCATATGAAAAATTTGTAGATGTTTGATTTAATAAAGATTAAATTAAAACGTAAATGGATTCGTTTTGTTGATGAGATTAAAAATTTGTTTTTGCTATATAGTTTTTAGCATATACGATTGATTCTGTTTCATTAATTAATATGTTAATCTTGTTCTAATAGCAACCATAAACGATTTCTATTCATCAAAGTTTTTTTTTTTGTGTTTATTGAACCGAAAAAAAAAGACGAACGAAATTTTTTTTTCTGTTTTGTGAACAGTACCTAAAGCTGCTGCTGTTTTTGAAAAAAAATTTTTTTTTTTGTTTTTTTCTGTTTTGTGAACAGTACCCGTAGCTGCTGCTGTTTTCGGAGAAATTTTTTTTTTTTTCTGTTTTGTGAACAGTACCCGTAGCTGCTGCTGTTTTCGGAGAAATTTTTTTTTTTCTGTTTTCTGAACAGTACCCGTAGCTGCTGCTGTTTTCAGAAATTTTTTTTTTCTGGCTGTGAACAGTACCCGTACCGAAAAAAAAATAATATAATTTTTTTTTTTCGTTTGTTGTGAATCGGTTCACAATTATATGATACCTAATTATTTTAAAGCGGTTTAAAATAATGTTAAAGTTGGATTTGTTTGATACGAATTTTGTGACTTATTACGGAATAATCACATAATTTAATCAGTTTAAAAGGTGGTTTGGATAAATTACTCTACATAATTACGGAATTATGTCTTGAATGAATAATTTATTTAGTTGATGCATTTTATTTATGTTGTTTGAATGAATGAATGATTTTATTTACGTATTTTTGCAATTGGTTTAAAATGTAATACCTAGTGTGGCCTTAGTTAATCATGTTTTCGTAATGATGGAAACATGGTTTGGATGTATTTTTGAGATCTCGTATCTTTTTCTTTTAATTATGTTTTGGGAATTAGAATGTAAATAGGTTTACTTTTGTAATTTTTGAAATGTAATTTTAAGAAGACTAGAGACGGAGATCGGATGCTCACTCCCGCTACATGGACCAAGATGGAACATCAAGTCAAGCTTCTCGGGTCCATAAGGATGGATTCCAAACTTGTATTTACTGTTCATTTTGGTAGATAGGCCACACTAGGACCGTTGTAATAGTTTACGTATTGTCTCGCTTTCGTTCTCTTTCACATGATAGATAATTGCATCATATTCCGCCTAAACCAAACCACCTAAAATGCATGAAAAATGTTTCATATAGTTTGAATATTTAATCATGGACATACAGATGTCACTCGCTTTTAGGGTCATCACCTTAGTTTAAATCATTCTCGAGTTGCTAGACATTCGTTCACTTAAAATGAATTAAAGTTAAGATGTTGGAACCTTCCCCTATAACTAAAATTGAGACTAGTCTTTATAGGGAAAACTACTATGAACCCCTTCTTCGTCGGAAGTCATAATATGACCCCTTCTACGTTGGGTAAGTAGTGAGTGTTGACCTATTTTTATCTCAACATTATAGTACAAGTAATAATCAGCTCGGATGTATGAGCGCACTAAAGATAGACTTTAGCAGAAATTTAAAGTAGAATTAGCCAAGAGGTTGGCTTATCAATTTACAGAAATTGAGTCTTGGGATCATTTATATAATTCTTGAGGGAGGTCAATTGTATAAATGCACGAGTCATCGCATTAAACAGTTTTTCATTAGACTCAAAATTAAACCGATGAATACTTATCATATTTATTTTCTTTTTCACAGTTTTTGAATTCGTTATATACAGATATAACTGCTAATAACAAATGGCTGGCCATACTGATGACCCAATGCCAAGTGCCACGCTCGGACGTGAGTCCTGGCTTAAGATGATCATGGACACTATGAATCAGTCAACACGACTGAAGAATAACGGGTCCAACTTTGCGGACTGGGAGGCGGCATTACGGAATGCTGCCATTGCTGACGGTAAGCTCAAGTACTTGACTGAGCCACTACCGCCCAACCCAGGTCCCAATGCAGGAGCTAATGAATCACTTGCTTATAGTGATTTCATGATGGAGGCGGGTGCGATAAAGAACGTACTCATTTTTTCAATGGAATCAAATTTGCAAAGGCGATTCATTGCCCATGGTGCGAATAAGATTTTCACCACGCTCTCTAACGAGTTCTCGAAAGCTCCGAGGATCGTTAGCTATGAGCATACCTGTCGCTTCTTTGAAGCGAAACTTCAGAAGGGCCAAGCAGTTAGCCCACACATTCTTGACATGATTGAGAATGTCGAGAAACTGGAGGCACTTGGTTGCAAAATCGATGAGAAGATCGTCATAGACTGCGTTCTTCATTCACTTCATGATGGTTTTGCCCTTTTCAGGGCAAATTAATATATGAATGATATGAAGAAGAGTCTTCATCAGCTCCACTCACTCCTCGTACAGACAGAGAGTGATCTGAAATTGAGTGGGAGTCTGAAACAGAACGTTCTCATGATTGCCAACAAGGGCAAAGGTAAGGGCAAGGCTAAGGCCAACCTAGCTGTAGGGAAGCCGAAATTCAAAAAGCCAGGGCAAGGCAATAGTGGGCCTGGTGAGACTAGCGGTAGCTCACAAGGCAAGACAAAGAGCGATGAAGGTAATGTCGAGTGCCACCATTGCCACAAGCTTGGGCATTGGAGGAGGAACTGCCCCGTGTACCGTGAGGACATAAAAGCAGGCCGCATCTCTCCTGTTGGTATGTCTTCTTCTTTTATTCATATGATTGAGATTAACCATGCAAGTTTCAGAACTTGGGTATTAGATACTAGTTGTGGTTCTCATCTGTGTAATCATTTGCAGGGCCTAAGAAACATCACAATTCTCGCAAGGGGTGATGTGGACCTGCGAGTGGGGAATGGAGCAAGAGTAGCTGCCGTTTCAGTGGGAACATATGTAACCCAACTCCCGAGTGGATTTGAGTTATTTTTGAATAACTGTTACTATGTACCTAGTTTATCTAAAAACATTATTTCTGTTTCCGTACTTGATAAGGACGGTTTTTCGTTTGTAATAAAGGATAATAGCTGTATTTTCTCTTTAAACGAAATGATTTATGGTAAAGCAGTTTCCATGAAAATGGGATTTTGTTAGATCAAACCACAGATATAAATGCATGTGAGTGTAGGAAAGCAAAGGTTGGTGACAAAGATCAAAACCCTATCTATGGCATTGCCGTTGGGAACCAAATAAATGATAAAAACGCGTAAAGACAGCTCATGACCAAGGGACATCTCCCCATTTGACTATGATCTTTTGGCACGTGTGAATCATGTCTCATAGGCAAAAAGGGACTCGAATTTCCTTCAAAGGTGTTGGAATGCGCGCTGCTGACCTATTAGGACTCATACATACTGATGTGTGTGGACCTATGTCAATCAACGCTAGAGATGGCTATAGATATTTTATCACTTTCACGGACGATTTGGGTAGATATGGATATGTCTACTTAATGAAGCATAAAAGTGAGTCCTTTGACAAGTTCAAGGAATTCCAGAATAAGGTTGAAAACCAACTGGATAGAAAGATTAAAGCACTACGTTCAGATCGTGGTGGCGAATATCTTTCGAATGAGTTTGATCAACACCTTAAAGACTGTGGTATTGTACTACAGTTAACTCCACCTGGAACACCACAATTGAATGATGTGTCCGAACGGAGAAATCGAACATTACTTGATATGGTTCGATCCATGATGAGTCACACGGTTGTACCTAACTCGTTGTGGGGTTATGCTCTTTTGTCAGCTGCTTTAATACTTAACCGAAGTCCGTCTAAAGCTGTAGACAAGACTCCATATGAATTATGGAAGGGAACGGTCCCTAACTTGTCCTTTATTCGGGTTTGGGGCTGCGAGGCTTATGTCAA
>JAIUZE010067085.1:0-51722 GCA_022085475.1 Heliosperma pusillum
GGTTGTTGGTTCTTGAATCTCCGACAGATCGAGGTTCCATTACTTGTCCTATTCTCTAGAAACTCTTCTCTAAGAACGTCGCACTCAGCCGCAACAAAACTCATGTTCGGTAGGCGAGTAAAAGTATGACCAAACATCCCTTTTGGATAACCAATAAAGTATGTCTTGACCGATCGTGGGCCGAGCTTATCGTTAGGTCTCCATTTGACATAAGCCTCGAAGCCCCAAACCCGAATAAAGGACAAGTTAGGGACCTTTTCCTTCCATAATTCATATGGAGTCTTGTCTACAGCTTTAGACGGACTTCAGTTAAGTATTAGAGCAGCTGACAAAAGAGCATATCCCCATAATGAGTCAGGCACAACCGTGTGACTCATCATGGATCGAACCATATCAAGTAATGTTTGATTTCTCCGTTCAGACACACCATTTAATTGAGGTGTTCCAGGTGGAGTTAACTGTAGTACTACACCACAGTTTTTAAGGTGTTGATCAAACTCATTCGAAAGATATTCCCCACCACGATCTGAACGTAGTGCTTTAATCTTTCTACCCAGCTGGTTTTCAACCTTATTCTGGTATTCCTTGAACTTATCAAAGGACTCACTTTTGTGCTTCATTAAGTAGACATATCCATATCTACTCAAATCGTCCGTGAAGTGATAAAATATCTACACCTACAAGGCCATCTCTACGGTGAGTGACAGATAGGTCCACACACTCAGTATGTATGAGTCCTAATAGGTCAGCAGCGGCATTCCAACACCTTTGAAGGAAAATTCGCGTCATTTTGCCTATGATACATGATTCACTCTCACACGTGCAAAGTTCATGTCAATGGGGGATAGTCCCCATTTTCAATGAGCTTCTTACGCGTTTTTCATTTATGTGTCCCATACGGCAATGCCATAGATAGGTTTGATCTTTGTCACCAACCTTTGCTTTCTTACTACTCACATGCATTATATCTGTGGTTTGATCTAAAACATAAACCCCATTCATGGAAACTGCTTTACCATAAATCATTTCGTTTAAATAGAAAATAAAGCTATTATCCTTTATTACAAACGAAAAACCGTCCTTATCAAGTACGGAAACAGAGATAATGTTTTTAGATAAACTGGGTACATAGTAACAGGTATTCAGAAATAACTCAAATCCACTCGGGAGTTGGATTACATATGTTCCCACTGAAACGGCAGCTACTCTTGGTGCATTCCCCACTCGCAGGTCCACATCACCCCTTGCGAGAGTTGTGATGTTTCTTAGGCCCTGCAAATGATTACACAGATGAGAACCACAACCAGTATCTAATATCCAAGTTCCGAAACTTGCATGGTTAATCTCAATCATATGAATAAAAGAAGAAGACATACCAACAGGAGAGACACAGCCTGCTTTTATGTCCTCACGGTACACGGGGCAGTTCCTCCTCCAATGCCCAAGCTTGTGGAAATGGTGGCACTCCACGTTACCTTCATCGCTCTTTGTCTTGCCTTGTGAGCTAGCGCTAGTCTCACCAGGCCCACTCTTGCCTTGCCCTGGCTTTTTGAATTTCGGCTTCCCTGCAGCTAGGTTGGCCTTAGCCTTGCTCTTACATTTGCCCTTGTTTGCTATCATGAGAACGTCCTGTTTCAGACTCCCACTCAATTTCAGATCACTCTCGGTCTGGACGAGAAGTGAGTGGAGCTGATGAAGACTCTTCTTCATATCATTCATATAGTAATTTGCCCTGAAAAGGGCAAAACCATCATGAAGTGAATGGAGAACGCGGTCAATGACGATCTTCTCATCGATTTTGCAACCAAGTGCCTCCAGTTTCTCGACATTCTCAATTATATCAAGAATGTGTGGGCTAACCGCTTGGCCCTTCTGGAGTTTCGCCTCAAAGAAGCGACATGTATGCTCATAGCTAACGATCCTCGGAGCTTTCGAGAACTCGTTAGAGAGCGTGGTGAAAATCTTATTCGCACCATGGGCAATGAATCGCCTTTGCAAATTTGATTCCATTGAAAGGATGAGTACGTTCTTTATCACACCCGCCTCCATCATGAAATCACTATAAGCAAGTGATTCATTGGCTCCTGCATTGGGGTCGGGGTTGGGCGGAAGTGGCTCAGTCAAGTACTTGAGATTACCGTCAACAATGGCACCATTCCGTAATGCCGCCTCCCAGTCCGCAAAGTTGGACCCGTTATTCTTCAGTCGCGTTGACTGATTCATAGTGTCCATGAAAATCTTAAGCCAGGACTCACGTCCGAGCGTGGCACTTGGCATTGGGTCATCAGTATGGCCAGCCATTTGTTATTAGCAGTTATATCTGTATATAACGAATTCAAAAACTGTGAAAAAGAAAATAAATATGATAAGTATTCATCGTTTTAATTTTGAGTCTAATGAAAAACTGTTTAATGCGATGACTCGTGCATTTATACAATTGACCTCCCTCAAGAATTATATAAATAATCCCAAGAATCAATCTCTGTAAATTGATAAGCCAACCTCTTGGCTAATTCTACTTTTAGAATTCCTGGTCGATAAATTTGTAACACCCGCAAATGTACCCTATTTTTATTGTAAAAATATTTTACGGATAGTTTTCAGCGAAATTTAGTTTTAATTTAGAATTTAATTTTCCGAGTCGAATTTAGAATTTCCGAGTTCGTATTTGGAATTTCCGCGAGATTTCAAGTAAAACCCGTCTTAAGCCGTCTTTGACTTTTTCTTGACTTTTTCCCTTATACTCCCTCATACTACTCCTAACCTAATTCATACTCACACAAGCACAACTCAACATTTCTTCTTCTCTAAGAAACCCAAAACCTTGCCTCCATTTTCATCCAATCTTAGAATCGTCGTACCTCGCTCATTTCTTGTTCAAATTCACGTAAGTTCGTCTTATTCTTCCCCTCTCATCTTCCTCTATCCGTATTGGTAATAAAATTACCGTCTTTCTCGCTTTTCAATTTATCCGTCTTTCTCAAAGGTGAATTATATTCATCTTTTATATCTAATTGTAGGTGGAGACTAGGAAGGTTTAGAAATCGTTTGAAGACGCATAAAGGTAACGGTGAAGGGTTACTCGATATCATTTACGTGTTTTATGTGTTTTCTAGGCTAGTAATCGTATTTAGATTATGGTTAGTATGCTTAGGACTTGTGTTGTTGTTGATGGATGTTGTTAGTTGTTAATTGATATGAGAATTGATGGTTTGTGATGATAAATGAGGATTTTTGTTGTTGATAACATGTTGGTTTTGATCGTGCCTGAATCCCGTGAAGGACGCTGGCTGCGTCGTGGGACGCTGGCTGCGTCGTGGGACGCTGGCTGCGTCGTGGGACGCTGGCTGCGTCGTGGGACGCTGGCTGCGTCGTGGGACGCTGGCTGCGTCGTGGGACGCAGGCTGCGTCGTAGGACGCAGGCTGCGTCGTGGGGCGCTGGCTGCGTTACGCGCGGCCGACTGCAGTTTTCCTGCACTGACCCCTTTTCGTAAAATGATCATATCTCCTTCGTTACTTGCTTGTTTTGGGCTTGTGACATCCCGTTGGAACCGTAAGAGGATAAGCTATCACTTCCATTTGGAATTTCTGCATTTTCATGTCTAGAACTCTAGTTATGACCGTTTGAAGTGGACCCTTGTTTTCGTTGGTTTCCAAACAACGTTGTTTTGGAGAGGTGATCTATGTTTTTATTCATTATGCTTCATAAACTTGTTCTAATGCTTATGTATCATGTATTGACTCATGTTTATCATATTTAAACTTATATGATTCCCTATTCTCATGTTTTGTGACGGTTTTTGGTATGTCCCCACTTTGAGTCGGTTTTTACAAATGTTACGGTTTGAGCACTAATTTCCTATGTGCTTTGTACTCTCATTCCCTTGGCTACCTCCACGTTCGTAAGGCTGGAATGTCGGAACGGGGATGTATCCTACTGCTTAATTGCATGTGGTAGTGGGCATACGACGACGTTGTTGGGAGGCGAACGCTTTGCGTTGATCGACCCGGCCGTCAAATGTTGTGTACTTGCGAGGTGGTGTTATTTGCATGTAGCGTACCGCTTGTTATGTGGCTTGTGCTCTTTTCCGCCTCTTTCGTGAATTGTTCTACCGAATTTGGGGTACTCGGCGTCTATGATTGACCGAGTCTTGGATGCGAAATGTTATCGCATGTCGAATCGGAAAATGGTATATTCCGAGAATCTGGCCAGGTTTAGACTAGGACCGTATTATTATCGTCGTACTACCAGGAGGAAATTAGTCTACATATACGAAATGTAGCATCGTGTATGCATTCAGGGAAATGTTATATCCCGTGATGCCTTTTAATCATACTTGTCATGTACACGGTGCTAGTGCGTTTCATTTACCGTGAGAGAGGTCGTCATTGTATTGTTATGTGTGGATGGGTGATTACATGATTGATTATTCATGGTCATACCATGGCTTGGCATGGTTTGTTTGTCGAGTCTCAATCTTATCAAACTTATACCGCTAACGGTGAGATGTAAGCCCTAGTGAGCGTATTCGGTTGCCTAAGAGTGTCTTCCCCGAGTCTTTGTATAACATGATGGATTCGGATTTGTATTCCAAATGCTCTTATCATTATATATTGAATTGCCTATCTATCCTTATCGTATTTCACATGTATATCTATATATGCATGCTTCTACTTTTGTATTTCCTTTGATGTACGTTTAATGTGATATGGCTGGGAGAACCCGGAGTTACTCCCCACTGATTGTGGCGTTCATGTTTTTCATGGATGAACAGTTTGCTTGCATGGATGGCTTTTTGCTTGATATTTTGGGTTCGGGTGTGAGCTAGCGGGCGTTGTCCCTGGAAGTTTCACCTCTAGACGACTTTAGCTTGTTTGCTAAACACTTTGACATTGTTAATCTTTTGAGAGACTGCGTCTCTTATCTTATAGTATTTTGTATTCGGTTTGTAATTTGACACTCCTCGTATACTTATCTTGCATGTATAAAGGTTTTTAAAATACCGTATTTCCGCTTATTATATCACATGCTTGTATGTTTTATTTCCGCATTCGCGAGGGTTGTCACAGTTGGTATCAGAGCTTTATCGCTCCCGACGCACACACGTGAACCCTAAACTTAAACTACTTGACCTTGAAATAATAAATGAGAGATGGGTAGACTTAAGGACCTAAGTTGGTAGTCTTTGGTGTACTTGATGTTTGTTAGGTTCTAACTTGTTTGTTGATTGTGTTGAGTGATGTTATGTTTATTTATATCTATCGTCTTAAGGTCGATCATGTGTTACCTAGAAGAAGTATCCTCTACCGAAGATTGGAGATTGACCAGCCTAATTGAAGTGTATTTCTTCCTCATCGATGTTTTCTCTCGTCCTTAATGTATCATGCTCTCTTCCTTCTATCTAAGTGCTTCTTCTTCATCTAACTTCTTTTCCCCTTGGAAATTACTCTTGTTACCTTCCTCCTCCTTATCAATTTGTACCATCAACTTCCTTATGTGACCTTTTGTGGACACCATACCCTTTTTGTTGTGGTATATTATACTTGGTCGGAAGAATTTTGGACTTTGTAGAATGTTAGTGTTGGTTAGAATGAATTTGGAATTTGAGGTAAATGGTGTAGATCTAAGTTCACCCTATATTGATGATTGGTTGTATCCCTGAGGAAGGGTGGTAAGATAAGTTTGATGATTTTAAGACTTGATGCTTGCCATGACTCATGTGTGAATAATTCGTGGTATTTGATGGTGTAAAGTTGAATGAGTTGGCTAGGACTTCTTAACCCATTAATGATTTAATCTTTTGAACTTAGGAGTTTAGTAATATTAGAGTGTCTTGAGGATCATATCTAAATTGGAGCTAGTTGTTCTAAGTGAGAATATTTGGATGATACCTTGAGGGTAAAATGCTTTTGAGACTAAGTGACTTTTTGTGGGTTAAAGTGTATGTGTTAGAGTATACGCTTGGTGGAAAAGTACTTGGCTATAATTCTTGGATTTAAAAATGTGATCTCATATCATGGTATCGGAGACTTGGTTGAGGTAGTAAGTCGTCATGATAGATTAAACCATGTTACTTAAGGATTATGGCATGAGTGGAATTTGATTAGATTGGCTATGACGGTGATGCCTTAAGATGTTGATGATGACGTTTTGTTCGGTGATCTACCTTGTGGGCCATAGGAGTTGAAAGGAGATTAGTATGAAGAATTCCTTGTTAGACCTTCGGTTTTGAAACCTTTGAGAGTGTGTCAAATTTTGGAGTTAAGA
The DNA here is from genome assembly GCA_022085475.1 of Heliosperma pusillum. Classification (NCBI taxonomy): domain Eukaryota; kingdom Viridiplantae; phylum Streptophyta; class Magnoliopsida; order Caryophyllales; family Caryophyllaceae; genus Heliosperma; species Heliosperma pusillum. Next base: position 6,269 of record JAIUZE010067085.1, read on the forward strand.
TAGTGTTACTATACTTGAGTTGCAATTCCGCATTTGGGATTCCGTGAGATATGAAAGGATGGATGAATTGGGTTGTAGTCGATTTATCAAATCTAGGTGTACCTTACTTTGATGATTGTACGTGGTATGATGGTCCCTTGTAAGAGGCCTTTGTAAAGGAATAATTAAGTTGTTTTACTATCGCCTTAAGTTTGAAAGGAGAAATTTTGTGGATTAAACCTTAAACCATTACCCGTGCCATTGTCCCTTTTCATTTCCATTCTTAAATGTTTTTGTCAAGATTGATCTTTAAGAAATCGCATGCTCGTATCTTCTTTCTTACTCGGATAGCTTCATAACTCTACCATCTGCTTTGTCTCTTCCTTGACCTCGTTATTTTCAGCGCTCCTCTCTTGTAATCTCGTGCCTTATTTAATCTTGTGTTCTCCTTGAGATTCCTTATCGTTTCCTATCTCGTTGCTCCTGCATCTTTTCTCTAATGGATTGGGTATTCCATTTGTAAGGCTCAGAGAATAAGTGTAATGTATTTTGGAATTCTTAGGTTAGAGTAGGTGTTTTTGGATTGAGCAAATTACAGGTTGTATTTGATCATGGAAAATAGGACTTAAGCTGGAGGATGAATCCTAATAGTGATAATACATCTTCTCCTAGTAGTTTTTGATTTGGAGCTTGGTACTCTAGTGTTATTTTGAGAATTTAGTTAATCATGATAATAGTTCGTTGTTGTTGGGTACTATAACGGTTGCTTGGTATGTCATTTGGGAATTAGATGTCTCTAATTGGTGGATTCTAAAAGAGACTTTGCTTTAGGGAAATTGAGCCGGTACCCAAAGTTTGAGGAGTATTGTCATAAATGAAAATCGATTCATTTTGAGTTTTAGATGAATTAGATGATTTGAATGGTTGTCTGATTGCCAAGTGATTGATCATTTGTGGTTTGGAATTAGTAATTTTCTTTTATTCTTTAGGAATCATAGTTCGAGATTGAGAAATGTTCGTTGCAAGCTTTGGATAATGAATGCTCAGTTGTTATGGATTATAGAGTTAGAATGGTGAACCCATTTATCTTGAGGATTAGTAACCACCATAGTTTGCTAATGTGACTATTTATATTTGAGGCTTCGAGCATAGTAGTGATCGAATTAAGGATGTTATGGCGTATTAAAGAATTATTATATATCCGATAATGGATTGTGGATTTTTCCTTGTCGTGAGATATGGGATGAGGCTAGTTGGATCTTAGATAATTATGTTTGGTTGCGTGGATTGTGTTTTGACTTTTGAGGATGAGAAAGTTCATTGTAAATTTAGGATAATGAGTTTGAAGCAAATTGAATAAGGGGATTTTCATGGTAAGTCTCCTTTACCTTGTGGTTGTTAGCGATCATGTTTCCCTAGATATAAATATTTTGTTGGTGGTTTCTAGTAAAAGTTTTGATGAAACTAAGATGATTAGAGTGCGTAATAAATCTTTCATGTGTGGATTGTTAGTTGTGGAGTCTACCGTGCCGATGGACTTTAGTGGATACTAAATGGATCTGAATAATTAGGTTATTGGCCTGAAATCTCGTGATTATGGAATATTTTTGTAGGATTTCTGATTATTGAAAATGATGAGTTGCAAATTGGGTAAATTGCATTCTCTTGAGGATTTGGTTTATTAGTAGAGTTAGTAATGTCGAATTCTTGTAGATCTTCCTGCCGACTTTATCTTGATCTTCTTATCCCAAAGAGTTCGATTTGTTTCGTTTTTGCGTGTTTTGTATATATTTTGTTACCCTGAATTGTGTGTGAATTGTGCGAGTCGCTCTATGTACGTGTAATGTCCTGTTATTTTTTTTTATCTTTGATGAAACCTTCAAATTTCCATATTGCATTTCTAATTTAACTTTTCAAAGAAGTCTAAAGATGGATTGTGTACCCTCTTTTTGGAGAAAATAGATTTCTTTTGCTTTTATACCTGGATTTTGCGTTTGGTTGGATGTTTGGACTTGTTATTAGAGACGTCTCGTGACTAGTCCTGCACTTACTAACGTTTGTTTTGAATTTCGATTTCAATATTTTGACTTTAATTTGATTTGGATAATTTGAGTTCTCGTTCGCGATGGGCACTCTTGAGATCCGTAAGTAAGTTTCGCACTTATGAAAAATTTCCTTAAACCATTTTCGAGATGAACCTCGTTTCATAAATGTTTCCCTAATAAAAGTTTTCGTATTAATTTTGAAAACCGATTATTGTCCTTGATACTTTTATTTTCTACTCTCAAGTTTCGAGGACGAAACTTTTTAAAAGGTGGGGTGATTGTAACACCCGCAAATGTATCCAATTTTTATAGTAAAAATATTTTACGGATACTTTTCAGCGAAATTTAGTTTTAATTTAGAATTTAATTTTCCGAGTCGAATTTAGAATTGCCGAGTTCGTATTTGGAATTTCCGCGAGATTTCAAGTAAAACCCGTCTTAAGCCATCTTTGACTTTTTCTTGACTTTTTTCCTTATACTCCCTCATACTACTCCTAACCTAATTCATAGTCACACAAACACAACTCAACATTTCTTCTTCTCTAAGAAACCCAAAACCTTGCCTCCATTTTCATCCAATCTTAGAATCGTCGTACCTCGCTCATTTCTTGTTCAAATTCACGTAAGTTCGTCTCATTCTTCCCCTCTTATCTTCCTCTATCCGTATTGATAATAAAATTACCGTCTTTCTCGCTTTTCAAACTTTCCGTCTTTCTCAAAGGTTAATTATATTCATCTTTTATTATCTAATTGTAGGTGGAGACTAGGAAGGTTTAGAAATCGTTTAAAGTCGCATAAAGGTAACGGTGAAGGGTTACTCGATATCATTTACGTGTTTTATGTGTTTTCTAGGCTAGTAATCGTATTTAGATTATGGTTAGTATGCTTAGGACTTGTGTTGTTGTTGATGGATGTTGTTAGTTGTTAATTGATATGAGAATTGATGGTTTGTGATGGTAAATGAGGATTTTTGTTGTTGATAACATGTTGGATTTGATCGTTCCTGAATCCCGTGAAGGACGCTGGCTGCGTCGTGGGACGCTGGCTGCGTCGTGGGGCGCTGGCTGCGTCGTGGGGCGCTGGCTGCGTCGTGGGGCGCTGGCAGTGTTACGCGCGGCCGACTGCAGTTTTCCTGCACTGACCCCTTTTTGTAAAATGATCATATATCCTTCGTTACTTGCTTGTTTTGGGCGTGTGACATCCCGTTGGAACCGTAAGAGGATAAGCTATCACCTCCATTTTGAATTTCTGCATTTTCATATCTAGAACTCTAGTTATGACCGTTTGAAGTGGACCCTTGTTTTCGTTGGTTTCCAAACAACGTTGTTTGGGAGAGGTGATCTATGTTTTTATTCATTATGCTTCATAAACTTGTTCTAATGCTTATGTATCATGTATTGACTCATGTTTATCATTTTTAAACTTATATGATTCCCTATTCTCATGTTTTGTGACGGTTTTTGGTATGTTACCACTTTGAGTCGGTTTTTACAAATGATACGGTTTGAGCACTATTTTGTCTTGTGCTTTGTACTCTCATTCCCTTGGCTACCTTCCCGTTCGTAAGTCTGGAATGTCGGAACGGAGAGGTATCCTACTGCTTAATTGCATGTGTAGTGGGCATACGACGACGTTGTTGGAGTTGAACGCTATGCGTTGATCGACCCGGCCGTCAACTGTTGTATACTTGCGAGGTGGTGTTATTTATTTGGCATGGTAGCGACTCCGCTTGTTATGTGGCCTCGAGCTCATTTTCCGCCTCTTGTCGTGAAGTGGTGACCGAATTTGGGGTACTCGGCGTCTATGATTTGACCGAGTCTTGGATGTGGAACGTCTTACCACATGTCGAATCGGAACACGTCTTTTCCGAGAGTCTGGCCATTTTTAGACTAAGGACCGTATTATTATCGTCGTCCTACCGGGGAGGAAATTAGTCTCCATATACGAAATGTAGCATCGTGTATGAGTTCAGGGAAATGCTTTATCCCGTGGATGCCTTTTAATCATACTTGCCATGTACACGGTGCTAGTGCGTTTCATTTACCGTGAGAGATGTCGTCATTGTGTCGTTATGATTGGATGAATGATTATATGATTGATCATTTGATGACTTGGCATGGTTTGGTTGTCGAGTCTCAATCTTATCAAACTTATACCGCTAACGGTGAGATGTAAGCCCTAGTGAGCGTATTCGGTTGCCTAAGAGTGTCTTTCCCGAGTCTTTGTATAACATGATGGATTCGGACTTGTAACTCTTATGCTCTTATCATTATACGTTGAATTGCCTATCTATCCTTATCGTATTTCACATGTATATCTATATATGCATGCTTCTACTTTTGTATTTCCTTTTATGTACGTTTAATGTGATATGGCTGGGAGAACCCGGAGTTACTCCCCACTGACTGTGGCGTTCCATGTTTTTCATGGATGAACAGGTTGCTTGATTTGGATGGCTTTTTGCTTATGCTATTTTGGGTTCGGGTGTGAGCTAGCGGGCATTGTCCCTGGATGAAACACCTCTAGACGTTGATTAGCTAGTTGCTAATGGCTTTGTTGTTGGTTAACATTTTGAGAGACTACGTCTCTTGTAGTATTTTATATTTGGTTTGTAATTACTGACATTCCTCGTATTTCTATCTTGCATGTATAAAAGTTTTAAAATATCATATTTCCGCTTTATAATTCACATGCTTGTATGTTTTATATCCGCATTCGCGAGGGTTGTCACATATGGGCTGCTTGTGCTTGGTAATGAGAGTGTTGAGTGCACTCAAGGATCTCTCAAGCCTAACTTGTGTATCCTTCTAGTGCCAACGCACTTTGTTTTAATATTTGATCCCAAAGGAGGAACATTTGAAGTTAAGGTTATTGGGGATAGAGCATCATGGGTCTAAAGTTGGATAGCTTAAAGCATATAGGGGGATCTGGAGTTTTTGCCTTCACCACGAAATTTGAGGACAAATTTGTTTTTCAACAAGGGGAGTTTGCAACAAAATTTGTTGCATTGTGACTCATTTTTGCTCTAGTAGAACAGTCCATGAGACTGTCCAAGTAAACTCCTAAAATGAATGGTATTTAGAGGAAGACAATGACATTTGAAGCTTTCATTATAGCAAGCCTGACTTTCAAGCGTGACAAATCAAGTTCTACTCATGCAAATCCTTTGATTATTTAGTCATTGGAAAGTGTAAGGTCTTAGCTAAGCGGAGGATTTTGATTCATGGTCATGCCTTCCCTAGATCTCTATATATGGAGTAAGCAATGAGGCTGTTATAGAATGTTGTCCGGGTTGCTGAAAATGACCTATCAGGACTCAAAGAGGAATAACTCATAACGTGCTCAATGTTTAAGGGTGATTCTTCTTGGAGGTGAAAGCTAACATCTTTAGATTTCATTGGACCTATCATGGGCATGCTAAGGCCATCTGAGCTAGGAGATATGATTTTTGGAAGTTCCTGCTACTGCATAGGAAAACAACTGGACCTTCAATTCGAACCTATGCTTACTCAAAGTTCTATATATTAAGTTCTAGGCATTATATTTGAATTATTCCAAATGGCCAAGATAGCTAAGTCATTTAGCTTTCACATGATAATTTGATGGCACCCTAAATCTATGGGACCTAAGAAGTATCCTATATACAAGATGGGTCAGATTCTATGATAAGTTCCTGGAGTCAGTAGGGGCACTTGTTTTCAGCAAAGTCTTTGTGTCCTTCTAAATGCATTTGTACAACGTCCAATAGTTCTAAGTGATCCCCTCAATGTGCAAGAAGAGTGAGTCCATGAGTGTCTCGTTCTACAACATGAATTATGCAACAGGAGTTGATCCCTCAGCAGGAACACAGAGCAGTTCCAAAGCAGGAACATAGAGTTGACTACTTGCAATACTCCTAAACAAGAGTCCCACAGCAGGAACACACTGTTCACTACCTCCCACACCCACCCTTTAGTCAAGGACATGTCCCTACACAAACAAGTACCTCAACAGCCAGAACAACCAGAGCCAGTACAACCCCTCAGACCATGTCCAGTTTCAGGCCAGATATCATGACGCACCTATCCATTCAAGGCCTCCAACTTCTTTTCCTCTTAAGTTAAGGTCCTTATCAAGATAAAAGTCCAAGAAAAGTTTCCCAAATAAGTTCTGGAAGTCCACCTAAAACAGCCTACCATATGGAAGATCATATTGAGGAGTTAGCTGGCACCAAGTCCAACAATTCTGTCCAAGGCTTCTAATTTTTGTGTGATCAACATTAGTTTAAGTTAGTATGTTGGGGAGGTCGTATGTGAAGCCTTTCTCAAGCCCCAAAGCAGCAGGACCAAGCCAAGGAAAGACTTCCCAAGACAATGAGCAGTTTTACCACTTTAGGAAAGGGACAAACATGTTTTTTCAGTCTTCTTTTTCTGTATTTTGCAGCCTGTTTTGGCTTGTCCTTATTAGATGACTTTGTATCTTTTATTTCAGTAGTTGTAAGGCTCTTCAAGCCCTTATATGTCATTGTTTCAAGGGTCTAGATCTTTTGTAATTGCCTATATAAGCAAGTCATTGTGAAATGTAATAATCAGATTATGATGAATTGAAAAACTTAACTTTGTTCAAACACAAAACTCTTAGCATAGGGTTGAGTCTTGTTTGTGTCTTTAACTTTCTTGTGTGTGGGTTAAGTACATGGTGTCTAAGTTTTATTGCTTATGTGCTTGAGCCTTAAACACAACCCTTGTGTTGGTGCTTGTGTGCTAAGACACAAGCTTCTATCGATTCTTCCTGGCCTAGTGCAGGTTCTTGTTCTGTTCCACCTGGCCTTGTGCAGGTTTTGAGCGTGTGCTTTGATTCTTTAAGTGCCATTGTGAGGGAGTGTTCACCCTAGCCTCTTTTAGCCTCTGAAAAGCTCTATTTTTGTAGAGATTTCAGTTCAGTAGTTTTCTTGTTTTTGTAACAAATAAGTAAAAGATAGTTGAGGATAAACAACAACTAAGACAAGCATAAGTTGATGTGAATTCTCATGTTTAAAATCATAGGATAGAAACTCTGAACTTGGGCTGTCAAGACTAGCACAGATAGTTCAAGAACAGTGAGTCCTAAACTCAACTCACTCACTAAGACTAGCACAAGTGAATGGATTAAGCTTAGGCCAACAAACTAAGACTAGCACAAGTTTGTTGAGGTTTCTGTTAACCAAGACTTGCAAAAGTTAACTGAAATAGAGTAAGAACTCCTTGTTTTTCATTTCATAAAATCTTCCTATTACAAAAGCACAAGGTCTCTTTATATAAGCCATACAATTTGATCTCAATTGTTGAATACAACTAAATTTAAGGGCTCATAAAGGCCTTACATAATAGATTAAACTAAATTTAAGGGCTCATAAAGGCCTTACATAGTAAAGATTGAGTCATGCTTTTGAGGGTTGTTTGGCTCCTTTTTGCTACCACATGATGTTCACATATTTAGGATCATTTAGGGATCCATTGGCAGCCTTGGACGTGCCATTCAAAGCCGAAGCAGGAGCTAGGGGATCAACATACTTTCTACCCCCAAAGAGCCATGTCCAAGAAGCACCACCCTCAAGGAGCCATGTCCAAGCAACAACACAGGCACCACGAGCTAGAACAACAAGGTCCAAAGCCATCCAAGCAAACCAGGAAGAACCAACACAGACCAACACCAGTTCCTGGCCTGATATCCTACAACAGCTATCCAAGCAAGGGCTCCAACTTATTTTCCCATCTAGGTGAGACCCTTGGCTACTAAAAAGTTCAGGATAAGTTTTCCCAATTGTCCTTGGAAGTTCAAGTAAAACATCCCACAAGTTCATGGGTCAATCTAAGAGCCAAGCAGGCATTAAGGCCAACAAAAGAGTTCAAAGGCATCTTACTTTTGTGTGACCTACAGTAGAATTAATAAGGACATTGGGAAGGTCATAGTAGTCCCTCTCAAGGCTCCATTTGAAGCAGCAAACAGCCAAGACAAGCCCTACAAACAGCCTGCACAACATTGCCATTTTGGGAAAGGGACAAGGTTGCTTTTACAGTCACTTTTCTGAAGAGTTTGCAGTATGTTTAGCTCTTCTTATTAGTAGACTTTTGCATCTATTTTTTTTTTCATTGTAAGGCTCATTTCATGCCCTTAGATGTAACTTTATTTTATGTGGTAGAGATCTCTTGTAATGCTCTATATAAAGAGCTCTTTTGTTGTGTAAACAACTTAGAATTGAATGAATGAAAACCAGAGTTTCTACTCTACTTCCTGTTAACCTGTGCAAGTCTTGGTTAGCTCAAAACCTTTAACAAACTTGTGCTAGTCTTAGTTTGTTGGCCTAAGCTTGAGTCATTCACTTGTGCTAGTCTTAGTGAGTGAGTTTTTCTTAGGATTCACTGAATTTGGAACTGCCTGTGCTAGTCTTGACAGTCTTGAGTTCAGGATTTTCTACCTTGTTTGATTACTTGTCTTGTATGTTCCCTATTCCTGTCCTGACCCCCAGTTTGGTGTTCCAAATTGGTCATCAGAGCTTAGGTTCATTTTATTGTGAGTTCATTTACCAAACTACATTCAAAAATACAAAAACAGCCCAATGAGTGAAGCGAGATTAGCAGGAATGATAGCAAGGATGAAAGACCTGGCTGGAGTTGTAACCACCCTAACCAGAGCCTTGGATCAGGTCTTAGGAAACCATTTATTTGTTGGAGGAAGAGGCAGAGGTCGAGGGAGAGGCATGGGTCCACCAGGAGGCAGAGTCAGACCACCTGAAGAAGAGGAGCCCTCAGACTCAGATGAATCCACCAGGAGCAGAGCTTTAGTCCATGGGCTTACTGATAAACACCTCAAGGTAGACATCCCTGAGTTTTATGGTAATTTAAACCCTGATGATTTATTAGAATGGCTTAGGGACATAGAAAGAGTCTTTGAGTATAAAGGTTATAATGATGCTAAGGCTTTCAAGGTAGCTATTCTAAAATTAAAAGGGTATGCTTCCAAGTGGTATGAGACTATGAAGAGTCTAAGGGCTAGGGAAGGTAAGGAACCCATCAAATCTTGGTCTAAGTTAAGAAAGAAACAGGTGGATAAATTTGTTGCTAAGGATTACACTCAAGACCTATTCATCAAACTGTCTAAGCTGAAACAAAATGAAAAGTCTATTGAGTCATACCTAAGAGAATTTGAACAACTTACCCTTCAGTGTGACATTACTGAAAAGCCTGAATAGAGAATTTCTAGGTTCCTAGAAGGTCTAAATCACAACATTTCTAACAAGGTTAGAACGCAACCCTTGTGGTCCTTTGAAGATGTGGTTAACCTATTCCTTAGAGTTGAAAAAATGGGGAAAGAAATAACCAAAACTTTCACCAAACCTGCTGCAGCAAAACCTAACACTGGGGTAAGGATTGGGGAGAGTCCTAGGGTCCCTGTAGCTGTTAATAGAAACCCCTTGGATAAGGGTAAAGCCCCTGTGGGACAGCAATCTACCCTCACTCCTTGAGAAGAGAAAAGAAAGTGTTATCAATGACAAGGCTATGGCCATTTTAAGAGAGACTGTCCTTCAAAGAGAGCCTTGACTACAGTAGAAGTTATAGAGTGGGAGAAAGAAGGGCTCATTGAGTATGAGCAGGAGGAGAAGATAGGAGATCAGGAGGAGGAAAGTGATGCCCCTCTAGTAGTAGCCCCACCAGACACTGGTCACAGTCTTGTTCTTTGGAGAGTTATGCATTCCTAGCATCAACCTCTAGAGGAAGACCAGAGGTCCTTGATCTTCAGGAGCAGGTGCACCATTCAAGGGAGGGTCTGCAATGTGATAATAGATGGGGCTAGTTGGACAAATGCGGCATCAGTTACCTTGGTTAACAAGCTTGGCTTGGAGACCACACCCACCCAAATCCTTACAAACTCAGGTGGTTAAACAAGGGTGCTGAAGTGAGGGTTGATCAACAGTGCCTAGTACATTTCTTTATTGGAGGTACCTACAAGGATGAGGTAACTTGTGATGTGGTGCCAATGGATGCGTGACATCTACTGCTAGGGAGACCATGGAAGTTTGACAAGGATGCCCTGCATAAGGGGAAGAGTAATGTGTATAGTTTCAAGCTTGGGAGTCAGAGGATAGTCCTTACACCTTTGCCTCCAAACACCAGGGAATATGGTAGTCCTAGCACCAGTGGGTCCAAGGAGGTTCTTTTCCTTGCAGAGGCAGCCATGCTCAGAGAACTGCAACAAGAGCAACCTGTGTACTTCCTCTTGTCTAAACAAATTGAAAATCCTGTTGAGGTTCCCCCAGAAGTAAGGGAGCTGATCAATAAGCATGAAGATGTATTCCCAGAGGAACTACCATCAGAACTCCCTCCTCTAAGGGGCATAGAGCACCAGATTGACCTCATTCCATGTGCCATGCTGCCTAACAGACTACCATACGGGAGTGATCCCAAGTCCACTCAAGAGTTTCAGAGGCAGGTAGAGGAGCTAATGTCCAAGGGCTTTGTCAGGGAGTCTTTGAGTCCTTGTGCAGTACCCGCCCTCCTAGAGCCTAAGAAAGATTGTTCATGGAGAATGTGCATTGAGAGAAGGGCCATTAACAACATCAGTGTTAAGTACAAATTCCTCATTCCAAGACTGGATGACATGCTGGATGAGCTAAGTGGAGCCAAGCTATTTTCCGAGATAGACCTCAGGCAGGGCTACCACCTAGTGAGAATTAGGGAGGGAGATGAGTGGAAAACAGCATTTAAGACCAAACATGGGCTGTATGAATGGGTCGTTATGCCATTTGGTCTCTCTAATGCTCCTAGCACATTTATGAGACTCATGACTGAAGTTCTGAGGCCTTACATAGGCCATTTCATTGTGGTATATTTTGATGATATTTTGTTATATAGCAAGAGCAAGTCTGAACATTTAAACCATTTGAAAATACTATTTCTGAAACTGAGGGAGCATAAGCTCTTTGGGAAAATGGAAAAGTGTGCATTCATGACAGAGGATGTCAAGTTCTTAGGATATGTCATTTCTGTCAAGGGCATATCTGTAGACCAAGAGAAGATTGCACCTATTACGTCTTGGCCCACTCCCAAGAACATCACTGAAGTCAGGGGGTTCCATGGTCTAGCGTCCTTCTATAGAAGGTTCATACAAGGGTTTAGCACCATCATGGTGCCTGTAACAGAGGGAATGAAAAAGGGTGAGTTCAGATGGACTGAGCACAGGCAGCCTTTGAACTCATCAAGAAGAAGCTGTGTGAGGCACCCATACTAGCTCTGCCTGACTTTGATCAGCTGTTTGAGGTGGAGTGTGATGCAAGTGGGGTGGGAATTGGAGCAGTGCTCATTCAAGGCAGGAACTCTGTGGCCTTTTTCAATGAGAAACTCAATAGGGCTAAGCTTAATCACTCCAGATATGATAAGGAATTTTATGCCTTGGTGAGGGCCCTCATGTACTGGAGCCACTACCTTAAACCAAAGCCTTTTGTACTTCACTCTGGCCATGAGGCTCTGAAATACATCAATGGCCAACACAAGCTCAGTGCCAGACATGCCAAGTGGGTTGAGTACCTCCAGTCATTCAACTTCTCAAGCAAATACAAGGAGGGAAGACAAACGTCGTGGCAGATACCCTGTCTGGGAGGCATTCTATGCTTGTGACAATTCAGCAAAAGGTGTTAGGCTTTGAATTTATGAAGGAGCTTTATCAAGATGATCCTGATTTCATGGAAGATTAGCCTTGCAGAACAGCTCTAGCACCAAAGAGACCAAAGACTTGTTGCAGGAGGGATATATGTTAAAGGGGAACAAGTTGTGTGTCCCTAGAGGCTCATAGAGAGATCTATTGGTGAGGGAAGTCCACTCTAATGGACTAGCAGGACATTTTGGGGTGCAGTAGACTTTGGACATCCTACAAGATCAATTCTATTGGCCCTAGGATGGAAGGGGATGTTCAGGCTGTCCTTAGAAGATGTTCCACCTGCCAAAATGCAAAGAGTTCCTTCCAAGCAGGACCCTACACACCCTTACCTGTACCTGATAAGCATTGGGAAGAAATTAGTATGGATTTTATTTTTGCTCTGCCCAGGACTCCCAGGGGAAAAGATTAAATCATGGTGGTGGTTGATAGATTTAGCAAGATGGCTCATTTTGTGCCATTTAAGAAACTTGGGGATGCATCAGGGGTTGCTGAACTGTATTTCAAAGAGATAGTTAGACTCCATGGGGTGCCCAGGTCCATTGTTTCACACAGGGATACAAAGTTTATGAGCTACTTCTGGAAGACCTTGTGGAAACTCCTAAACACTAGACTGCTCTTCAGCACCTCTCACCATCCCCAAACAGATGGGCAGACAGAAGTCACCTAGTGAGTGTATGGTTGCCTTAGAGTGTCATCCCCGAGTCTTTCTATAATATGCTGGTTACGGTTTTGTACTTCATGCATCGATATTCTTATATATTGAATTGCCTATTTATCCTTCTCGTATTTCACATGTATATCTATATATGCATGCTTCTACTTTTGTATTTCCGTTTATGTACGTTTATTGTGATATGCTGGGAGAACCTGGAGTTACTCCCCACTTATTGTGGCGTTCATGTTTTTCATGGATGAACAGGTTGGTTGATTGGATGGCTTTTTGCTTGTGGTATTTTGGGGTTTGGGTGTGAGCTAGCGGGCATTGGCCTGGATGATTCATGATGCGTGTATTTTATATAGACTTTCCAGTCCATTTATGCACGCATTTCTTTGTCATTTAGGTGATATTTTATCACCACATGCCCCTATTTGGCTACTTTGTTCTTTCATTACCATTTTGTAGGTACAAGCTGTGTAGTAGCGGAAACCGAGCCAAAACAGTCAACTCTGCATGCATTTAGGAGAATAGAAGGATTAGAACAAGAACTCTTGCATGGGGAAGCGTGAAACCGTTCATAATCAAGCCCGAGTCATGACTCACACTACGTACTATGCCAGAAGACCTCGATCGACTATGCATTTGGTCAATCGAGGTGAGTTGAAACTAGAAGAACTCGATCGAGCTACATCCTTTGCTCGATCGAGTAAGAGCCGTTTACCAGTTGGTCGATCGAGTAGATCAAGTGCTCGATCCACTGATTTCCATGAATAAAAGCCTCGATCGAAGGGTTATTTCCCTCGATCGAGTGGATCCTGTCACGGGCTGCAAGTCCATAGCTTAATTAGGGTTAGAGTCGTGTTAGACACTATATATGACTCTTATTTACGTCATTATTTTTTATTCAGTTTCCGATTATTCAGAACTGATCAGCAGTAATTTTGTAGGTACAAGCTGTGTAGTAGCGGAAACTGAGCCAAAACATTCCACTCTGCATGCATTTAGGAGAATGGAAGGATTGGAACAGGAACTCTTGCATGGGGAAGCGTGAAACCATTCATAATCAAGCCCAAGTCATGACTCACACTACGTACCATGCCAGAAGACCTCGATCGACTATGCATTTGGTCAATCGAGGTGAGTTGAAACCAGAAAAACTCGATCGAGCTACATCCTTTGCTCGATCGAGTAGGAGCCGTTTACCAGTTGGTCGATCGAGTAGATCAAGTGCTCGATCGACTTATTTCCATGAATAAAAGCCTCGATCGAAGGGTTATTTCCCTTGATCGAGTGGATCCTATCACGGGGTGCAAGTCCATAGCTTAATTAGGGTTAGAGTCGTGTTAGACACTATATATGACTCTTATTTACGTCATTATTATTTATTCAGTTTTCGATTATTCAGAACTGATCAGCAGTAATTAGGATTAATCTTTCATTAGTTTCTGAACTTTTACTCTTTGGTTTTCATTCGGGGTTATTCGACGTGGATTGTTCTTTACGCCGGATTGCTAGGATTGTAACTTCTCTTTTCTCTCCTTTATTCTTACTTTTGTTTTCGTCTTAATTACCGTTTCTCTTCTTAATTAATGGGTTGTTATTGTTCATGCTTATTAATTGCGATTTTATTATGTCTATCGTCATATGTTCAATCGTCTTTGTTAGCATCGTTAATAGCATGAGTAGCTAATTTTCTTGTATGTTGGGATGAGGGAAACTGTTGTAGAGGCATGTTATGATAGAATATTTTAGTTAGTCTTGAATATGAGAATCAGTCTAATCAATTTAATTGAGGTTTAGTCGAATGAGTATACGCAGGAGACTAGGCTAGGTAGTTAACCCCGACCTGGATCGAGAGATTGGAAGGGAAGGCTTGCTTAGAATTGATAGGTGACTCCTAAGAGGACGAGAGTTAATTAGGAAATTCCCTAGGGTGGTTTGAGACCGAGAGGAGAAAACCATTGCCCTTCTCATTGATAGATTGACTGACTTAGTTGACCCGTAGATGCCGATATTGCAGTGGACCGAATCCTAGCATATTTTCTCTTTATCTGATTTATTCGTATTAATTTCTATCCTTATTTTCTCTTCCTTTAATCTTATTTAGTTTAGTTAACACCTTTTCAAACCCCCATAGATTGTTACTGGCAGAATTAGATTTCAGTTAATTAGTTCCTCCCTATGGAGATCGACCCTACTTCCGCTATCTTCTTAGTTAGTAGACTTATGTTTTATTTTTGGTGTATAACGACCACATCAAATTTTGGCGCCGTTGCCGGGGAGGCAATTTAATTTTCTTTTATTTATTTATGTCTCGTCTTAAGGAAGTTCTAATTCCTTAAGACTGTTCTTATCTTTCTCTTTATAGTTGTGTATGAGCAGGTCCCAAAGGCTCGAATTAGTGGATGCTGATCTCGAGCCTGAAAGAACCTTCCTACGCTGAAAGAGAGGGTTAGATAAGACTATTCAGGAGGAAGACTTGAGTACTTCTGAATCCGACTTTGACAGTTTCATTTTCGAGGAAGATTTGACTGTTGAGACTACTTTTCCAGCAAAGATGCCTAATATTGCTAGCCATTCTGAGCCTACAGCTGTATGTATACCTTAAGGATTCAAACTTACAACAGACGAAGATGGAACTTGTTTCGATCTTCGTCCGTCTTATATCAAACTTGTCCAGCAGGATAAGTATAGGGGTGTGGCTGGGGAGGATCCGAGGAAGCATATGAAGACCTTTGCTGACTACTGTTCTTCTATTCCGGTTTCTAAAGGGGTGACAGCTGACAACATCAAGGAGTTCTTGTTTCCTTTTTCCCTTACTGATAATCCTAAAGACTGGTTGAAGAACTTGAATAGAGAGGAACTGGGTATTACCGACTGGACCACACTTGTACTGGCTTTCTACAAAAAGTACTTTCCACAACAGAGGACGAATGCCTTGAGGGGTCAGATTACTAATTTCAAGTAAACGGTTCATGAAAATCTCTATGAGTCCTGGGATCGATTCAAGACGCTAGTGAGGTTTGTTCCTCACCATGGGTTCGAGCAGTGGTTTTTGTGTAACCAGTTCTACATCGGGTTATATGACGATCATCGAGCCATTCTAGATGCCGCGTCAAACGGGAGGTTTCAGAAAGAAATAGATGATGATAAGGGTTGGAAACTGATTGAGGAGATGGCAACCCATTGTGCTGAATATGGTAATCCGCGAAGTGGTACACGGACGATAGCTAGTATGGATTCTGAAGGTCTGGATGCAAAATTCGATAAACTAAATGCCTGACTTGACAAATGGGAGAAGAAAGCTGAAGATAACCAGCAGACGGTTCATGTACTGCAGCGGGATGATGTGATTACTTGCGAGAGGTGTGGCGAAACTGGTCACACGGCTATAGACTGTTTTGCTGAAAATGAACAAGTCTTTTCCTTTCAACAATACCGTCAAGGATGTGGGTATTACAATCAAGGGAATATCCATCCCAATTTGAGATCGACAAGCCAGAACGTCTTAAATCCTACACCTCCACCACCACAGCCGACGTATTAACCGCCGCACAAGCAAGGATTCCAGAAAATCCAGTCTTCACAGCAAGCTAGTTCCTCATCTGGAGGAATTTTAGAAGTCGGGGAATTAAAGTTTATGATCCAAGCTTTAGCTGTCCAAATGAGCAAAACTGATCAAGCAACGAATGCTACTATTAAGCTTTTGGAGTCGCAGATTGCTCAATTGGCAGGAGTTCAATCGACTAGGCAACCTGGGCAATTACCGTCTCAAACTGATAAGAACAAGGAGACGCTGAACATGATTACTCTGAGAAGCGGTCTTACTTATGACAGTCCTGGTACAGTTGCTGATATTTCTAGTGCGCATCTTGATGTTGCGAAGAATGTTGCTAATAATGTAATCGATCGAGAGGTTAGTACTAGTCGATCGAATGAATTGAAGGAGAAAATACTCGATCGAGAGATAGGTGTTAGTCGATCGAGTGGATCAGAAAGCTTGTTACTCGATCGAGAGGTTGTTGATGGTCGATCGAGTGATTCTGATAGACAAGTGGTCGATCGAGAGAATCCAGTTACTCGATCGAATAAGTTAACTGAGGAAGCTGATCGATCGAGCAATTTAAGCTCGGAAAATCTTCGATCGAGTGACTTAGATACTCGATCGATGGGTTTTCATGAGCGAGAAGCTCGTTCGAAGGGGTTAAGCAAGCGGATGATCAACAATGCCATTGTCAAGGATATGCAACGTGGTAATCCTGACATTCCAGTTCTGTTTCCTGGTCGATTGAAGAAGGTTAAGGACGAGAAAGAATTTGTTCGGTTCGCAAACATTGTGCGCGATCTTAAAGTGAATGTTCCCCTTGCCGATCTTTTATTAAAGGTACCCTCTTACCTGAAATTTATGCGAGAAATTCTTTTGCGTAAGAGGTCCGTAGACACTGTAGAAACTGTAGCTTTAACCAAGGAATGCTCTGCGTTCCTCCAGAACAAATGCCCCCCTAAGCTGTCTGACCCAGGTAGTTTTTCTATACCATGTCATATAGGTACCTATCTCATAGACAACGCGTTATGTGACCTAGGAGCTAGTGTTAGTGTCTTACCTTTGTCTTTTACCAAACGGTTAGGCTTTACCAAGTTTCAGTGTACAAACATGACAGTGCAGATGGCAGATAGGACCTTGTCTCGACCCTTAGGAATCATAGAGGATGTTCCTGTGCAAATAGGAAAATTCTTAATCCCGGTCGATTTCATAGTTTTGGATATAACTGAGGATTCTCATACTCCCATCATTTTGGGAAGACCGTTCTTGCATACTGCGCAAGCGGTTATTGATGTTGGGTTACAGACTCTGACTTTTCAAATAGGTGGGGAGAATTTAGTATTCACGCAGTCTAATGCTAGTAAGGGTCCTATGCTTGTGTCACCATGCTACGCACTTCCCTTATCTGATATCACACCTGATTTATTCACGCATGACAAAGCTTCGGTTCCTATCGAACCTATAGCTCCTATCTGTGATATTCCCATTGCTACCGTAACACCTCCGCCCCAGCTTGGGAGCGAATTGGAGGAACATGCTGTTGTGTGTTGCATTACAGGTAGTAAATCAGCAGCATTGGAGTTTGAAAAGGGAAAGCCCGGTTCGCGTGACGACGTCAAGAAGAAGAAGTCCAAGAAGGACAAAGGAGCTCGCATGTACGCAAGTGATTCCGAAGTGGAGCTAGACTCCAAGAAACCATCGTACGTGTGGAGGAAGAAGACGGAAATTACCGCAGTTGAGGGTACTTCCGCAAGTCAAAGGCCAAACGGTGGCCTTCTCATGAAACTATTTGGTTGGTAGCCGGGTTTGTAACCCCGTGCAATTTGTAACAAACAATTTATCGCATTGTCCTTAGGAACATGAATTAGGTTGTTTTTTCCCTTTCCCTTATGCTTCTTTGCTATAGCCAATGAGGACATTGTCTGTTTTGGTTTGGGGAAGTGTTTTACATCCTTTTGCGTCTGCATTTGCATTTGTATTGCATTCACGTTTACATTCATGTTATTTAGAAAAAATTTGAAAAAATCAAAAATATCACGTTTATTTTTGCATTTAGTTGGGTCGGATTGGAGTCTTGTTCATGATGAAATTGCACTACAAGTCTATTTTATGCTATTCTTTGCACCTTTCTTGACTTACTTAGTAAAATCAAAGTAGTGAACTATTGAATTTTGTCTTGGAATTTAATTTTGGCTAGTAGACTTGACTCGACCTTTTGGCAAACTACTTATATATTCTAAGTTTTAGAGCCTATAACTGGTGACATCCATGACCAGTTCATCTAGGAATGAGAGTAGTTACTCCCCACACCTTGTGTCATTTGCTTGTATATGAATTTTGATTTCTTATTGCCTGCACGCATTGGGTTTGTGGTCGGTATTACATGTTTTGAGAATATTTGCATCTCCCTTTTCCTCATTTTACCCCATAAACTCCACATAAAGCCATATCTGCATGTTGCCCTTAACTACATTCTAAACTAAGCCTACCTTTGCTGAGCTCGTTTAGTAGTCAAGGTATTTTATGCCGTTGTGTCAGTTTTTGGCTCGTTTCATTGATTGGAGTGGGTATTTGCGAGAAAAAGAAGTGAAGTGTTGATAGTGTCTCGATCGAGTACTTTGTTTAGCTCGATCGAGCTGATTTTGTGTTTTTGTGCCTCGATCGAGTGACTTATTCCACTCGATCGAGAGGTTTTTCCTCAGTCAGCCAAGAAAATAAAAAGAAAAGAAAAGAAAGAACATGAAAAATTGAAAAAAAATATGATATGAAAAATAATTGGCTGAAGTTTTTATTGTTTACACCTCCTGTACTTATTATAATTTGTTGTGGTGTTATTTGGGATTTGTGTTGTTTATGCCTAGATTTGGTAAGGCATCGAGCTTAATTTTGATAGTTGGAAGAATGGAACGCGTTCTATTGCGGTCTTGTTAGGAATTAGCTTGTCTATTTACCCTCACATTTCCATTAATTATTTTGCCCTTCTTACCAATTAGCCTCACATATCCATAATTTTGCAAATGTTCGGCACGTGATTGTCCTTGAACGGTGGTTATGCGTGTGTACGGTGCTTGAATCATCTTTCATATTAGTTAGCAATGCATGTTGTGTCGGTCGTAGTCTAGGTGAGTGACTATATTTTCTTCTCTCTTTCTTATACATATTTACTTATCATTTGCTTGTTGAGAGAAGAGTGACCCGTGAGAGTCCGAATTTGGTTGAGTCTTGCAAGGTCGAAAATCTAATTTATTTCCAAGATTGTATAAATTCGTTTACTTTCGTATTAAGTTTTGTAGCGATTGATCGAGTGCATTAAACTGTTTAACATTGACTTGTTGCTAGCTCTGAGATTTACTCCATTCCCCTAGGTTTATTTTGTTCCATATAGCTGCATTTAGTTTGCTTGAGGACAAGCAAAGGTTTAGTTTGGGGAAGTTTGATGCGTGTATTTTATATAGACTTTCCTGTCCATTTATGCACGCATTTCTTTGTCATTTAGGTGATATTATATCACCATATCCCCCTATTTGGCTACTTTGTACTTTCATTGCCATTTTGTAGGTACAAGCTGTGTAGTAGCGGAAACCGAGCCAAAACAGTCCACTCTGCATGCATTTAGGAGAATGGAAGGATTGGAACAGGAACTCTTGCATGGGGAAGCGTGAAACCGTTCATAATCAAGCCCGAGTCATGACTCACATTACGTACTATGCCAGAAGACCTCGATCGACTATGCATTTGGTCAATCGAGGTGAGTTGAAACTAGAAGAACTCGATCGAGCTGCATCCTTTGCTCGATCGAGTAGGTGCCGTTTACCAGTTGGTCGATCGAGTAGATCAAGTGCTCGATCGACTGATTTCCATGAATAAAAGCCTCGATCGAAGAGTTATTTCCCTTGATCGAGTGGATCCTATCACGGGCTGCAAGTCTATAGCTTAATTAGGGTTAGAGTCGTGTTAGACACTATATATGACTCTTATTTACGTCATTATTATTTATTTAGTTTTCGATTATTCAGAACTGATCAGCAGTAATTAGGATTAATCTTTCATTAGTTTCTGAACTTTTACTCTTTGGTTTTCATTCGGGTTTATTCGACGTGGATTGTTCTTTACGCCGGATTGCTAGGATTGTAACTTCTCTTTTCTCTCTTTTATTCTTACTTTTGTTTTCGTCTTAGTTACAGTTTTTCTTCTTAATTACTGCGTTGTTATTGTTCATGTTTATTAATTGCGATTTTATTATGTCTATCGTCATATGTTAAATCGTCTTTGTTAGCATCGTTAATAGCATGAGTAGCTAATTTTCTTGTATGTTGGGATGAGGGAAACTGTAGTAGAGGCATGTTATGATTGAATATTTTAGTTAGTCTTGAATATGAGAATCAGTCTAAGCAATTTAATTGAGGTTTAGTCGAATGAGTATACGCAGGAGACTAGGCTAGGTAGTTAACCCCGACCTGGATCGAGAGATTGGAAGGGAAGGCTTGCTTAGAATTGATAGGTGACTCCTAAGAGGACGAGAGTTAATTAGGAAATCCCTAGGGCGGTTTGAGACCGAGAGGAGGAAAAACCATTGCTCTTCTCATTAATAGATTGACTGACTTAGTTGACCCGTAGATGCCGATATTGAAGTGGACCGAATCCTAGAAATTTGTGGAGCTAGTTTCCTCAGGTAGTGCAATAACATAAATAAATTCGTAGGTTCACAGGGTATACTTGTATAAATCAGTTGATTAACGTTTATCAATAACGGTTGGCTTGCTAGATAAGTTTGACGTTATTGTCATACAGATGACGGTGATCAACTGGTCCCTAAAAGTCACACCTATATGATGTGTTTGAGAGATGTGATTATTTGAGAAAATAATCATATTGATACCCTATTATATGATTAAAAGGTTGGTCAGTGTATTTGACTAAAAGGTTAGTCAATGTGATGATGAGACGAAAGTTAGCTGAGACGAATTAACTGTAATTCGTAAAAATTGAATATAGTTAGCTAATTGAATATAAACCGTTATAATTAATTGGCAAATTATAAATATACGGATATTTATAATTAATGACGGATTATAATGTCGGTCCATGTAAAACGACGATTATAATATATTACATTATATTGGAAGCTAAAATGACAAAAAACGAAAGTATCCAGATACACTCGGTTTTTAGTCAATGGGTAGTTATTTTTTAGGAGACCAAAATATCTCCTCATATATAAAAGCCCAAATTGAGCCGTGAGCAAAAGTGTGAAGGCAGGGAAATTAAGTTTTGATTTTTCTAACCTAATCTATTCTTACGGTGCCTCCATCTCAACCTACACACATCACAACAGACAAAAGTTAACTGTAACTTTTGACAAAACACAAAACCTTTTCTCATCAGTGAGATCGCGTAAGAGGTTCATTTTCTAGCAAAAAGAAAAGGGTATTTCTCGGAGCATTTTGGGTGCAACGATTAGGAGGATATCTACTTTGATATCTCTGTTCTTTACGCCAATTGCTAGGACCGGAGGTTGATTTCTAAATCTCTATTCCTTTTGTTGTTTTTGTTTATGACTAGTATAATCAAGTTATTACTATTTCGTTATAATCCTATAATAATTGTATTGTGGTAATACCGATTTCCCACAAGTGGTATCAGAGCATAGGCCACGAAATTGTTTTAATTTGATTTCATAAACCGAAACTGTTTATGCCGCTGTGTGTTTGACTCGATCGAGGACTTTGGTGTCTCGATCAAGCAGTTTTGCTGAATTGTTTGGTCGATCGATGGCTTTATTTGCTCGATCGAGCAGTTTGCTCAAAAGTTTTGGTCGATCGAGTGGTTTTATACTCGATCGTGGTCCCTGTTTGTCGACTAGGAAGAATTAGTCGATCGAGAGACTTTATTGTTTAATTTCTTCTAGATCAAGTACTTTACAGAATCATATTTCCTTTCGTATTCGTTTTCATTTAGATTTATTTTGTTATTTTAATCTGTTAAAATAACATAGAATAGATTTGTAGATGTTTTAATTTAATAAAGAATATATTAAAATGAAAATGAAAATGATGTTGAATGAGTTTATCATTTGAAAGGATATTAATTTTTCCCTTTTTTGTCGATAAGGACCGTTTTGCTTGAAAAAATTTTGCCGAAAATTTTTGATGAAAAATTTCTGTTTTTTGTGTTCCTGTTTTTGGCCTTTAATTGTACATCATTCGGATTTTGTATAATTAATGTGAAACGGTTCACATATGCTTAATATCTTACATTTTAAAGCAGTTTGAAATGTTTAGGATAGTTCATTTTATCAGTAAAAGGAATCGGGATTGTAATTGATGTTGGTAATTACAGAATTACCACATAATTATAATCTATGTTGGAATGGTGGTTTGGATAATAAAACATCGTAATAACTGTATTATGTCTTGCTGTTTTATTTTAGTTGATGCTTTTATAATGTTTTTGGAATGTTTGAATGATTTTTAACGTATTTTTACAATCAGTTGTAACTTAGTGTGGCCTTAGTAGATTGTGTTACCGTAATGATGGTAACATAGTCTTGGTTGTATTTTGAGATCTCGAATCTCCATTCTTTTTAGTTTTTGAGTTTTGAAATTATTATGTAATAAATCGGATCTATGTAATGTTTATTGTTGTAATTTCAAAGAAACTAAGATGGAGATTGGGAGCCTCAACTCCCGCTAAACATGGACCAAGAAGGTGTGATAAAGTCAATGCTTCGAGGGTCCAATCATTGGATTCAAAAAAAGGGGTTTTGTATTTTTATTCTTTTTGGTAGGATAGGCCACACTAGGACATGTTTTTCCTTTTATGTTTTTCATTCTCGTTTACTTTCCATCACATGATAGATAATTGCATCATATTCCGCCTAAACCAAACCACCTAAAAATGCATGAAAATGATTCATACAGTTTGAATATTTTAATCATGGACATACAGATGTCACTCGCTTTTAGGGCCATCACCTTTGTTAAATCATTCTCGAGTTGCTAGACATTCGTTCACTTAAAATGAATTAAAGTTAAGATGATGGGACCTTCCCCTATACATAAAATTGAGACTAGTCTTTATAGGGAAAACTACTATGAACCCCTTCTTCGTCGGAAGTCATAATATGACCCCTTCTACGTTGGGTAAGTAGTGAGTGTTGACCTATTTTTATTTCAACATTATAGTACGAGTAATATCTCGTGATTATGATGGACTAAAGATAGAATTTACAGAAATTTATCGACCAGGATTCTAAAAGTAGAATTAGCCAAGGTTGGCTTATCAATTTACAGAAATTGAGTCTTGGGATCATTTATATAATTCTTGAGGGAGGTCAATTGTATAAATGCACGAGTCATCGCATTAAACAGTTTTTCATTAGACTCAAATTTAAAACGATGAAACTTATCATATTTATTTTCTTTTTCACAGTCTTATATACAGATATAACTGCTAAATAACAAAATGGCTGGCCATACTGATGACCCAATGCCAAGTGCCACGCTCGGACGTGAGTCCTGGCTTAAGATGTTCATGGACACTATGAATCAGTCAACGCGACTGAAGAATAACGGGTCCAACTTTGCGGACTGGGAGGCGGCATTACGGAATGCTGCCATTGCTGACGGTAAGCTCAAGTACTTGACTGAGCCACTACCACCAAACCCAGGCCCCAATGCAGGAGCAAATGAATCACTTGCTTATAGTGATTTCGTAATGGAGGCGGGTGCGATAAAGAACGTACTCATCTTTTCAATGGAATCAAATTTGCAAAGGCGATTCATTGCCCAAGGTGCAAACAAGATTTTCACCATGCTCTCTATCGAGTTCTCGAAAGCTCCGAGGATCGTTAGCTATGAGCATACCTGTCGCTTCTTTGAAGCGAAACTCCAGAAGGGCCAAGCAGTTAGCCCACACATTCTTGACATGATTGAGAATGTCGAGAAACTAGAGGCACTTGGTTGCAAAATCGATGAGAAGATCGTCATAGACCGCGTTCTTCATTCACTTCATGATGGTTTTGCCCTTTTCAGAGCAAATTACTATATGAATGATATGAAGAAGAGTCTTCATCAGCTCCACTCAGTCCTCGTACAGACAGAGAGTGATCTGAAATTGAGTGGGAGTATGAAACAAGACGTTCTCATGATTTCCAACAAGGGCAAAGGTATGGGCAAGGCTAAGGCCAACCTAGCTGTAGGGAAGCCGAAATACAAAAAGCCAGGGCAAGGCAAGAGTGGGCCTGTTGAGACTAGCGGTAGCTCACAAGGCAAGACAAAGAGCGATGAAGGTAACGTGGAGTGCCACCACTGCCACAAGTTTGGGCATTGGAGGAGGAACTGCCTCGTGTACCGAGAGGACATTAAAGCAGGCCGCGTCTCTCCTGTTGGTATGTCTTCTTCTTTTATTCATATGATTGAGATCAACCATGCAAGTTTCGGAACTTGGGTATTAGATACTGGTTGTGGTTCTCATCTGTGCAATCATTTGGAGGGCCTAAGAAACATCACAACTCTCGCCAGGGGTGATGTGGACCTGCGAGTGGGGAATGGAGCAAGAGTAGCTGCCGTTTCAGTGAGAACATATGTAATCCAACTCCCGAGTGGATTTGAGTTATTTCTGAATAACTGTTACTATGTACCTAGTTTATCTAAGCACATTATTTCAGTTTCCGTACTTGATAAAGACGGATTTTCGTTTGTAATAAAGGATAATAGCTGTATTTTCTCTTTAAGCGAAATGATTTATGGTAAAGCAGTTTCCATGAATGGGATTTATGTTTTAGATCAAACCACAGATATATTGCATGTGAGTAGTAAGAAAGCAAAGATTGGTGACAAAGATCAAACCTATTTATGGCATTGCCGTATGGGACACATAAATGAAAAACGCGTGAAGAAGCTCATTGATAATGGGACTATCTCCCCATTTGACTATGAATCTTTTGGCACGTGTGAATCATGTCTCATAGGCAAAATGACTCGAATTTCCTTCAAAGGTGTTGGAATGCGCGCTGCTGACCTATTAGGACTCATACATACTGATGTGTGTGGACCTATGTCAATCAACGCTAGAGATGGCTATAGATATTTTATCACTTTCACGGACGATTTGAGTAGATATGGTTATGTCTACTTAATGAAGCATAAAAGTGAGTCCTTTGACAAGTTCAAGGAATTCCAGAATAAGGTTGAAAACCAGCTGGATAGAAAGATTAAAGCACTACGTTCAGATCGTGGTGGCGAATATCTTTCGAAGGAGTTTGATCGACACCTTAAAGACTGTGGTGTAGTACTGCAGTTAACTCCACCTGGAACACCACAATTGAATGGTGTGTCCGAATGGAGAAATCGAACATTACTTGATATGGTTCGATCCATGATGAGTCACACGGTTGTACCTGATTCATTGTGGGGTTATGCTCTTTTGTCAGCTGCTCTAATACTTAACCGAAGTCCGTCTAAAGCTGTAGACAAGACTCCATATGAATTATGGAAGGTAACGGTCCCTAACTTGTCCTTTATTCGGGTTTGGGGCTGCGAGGCTTATGTCAAGTGGAGACCTGACGATAAGCTCGGCCCACGATCGGTCAAGACATACTTTATTGGTTATCCAAAAGGGATGTTTGGTCATTACTTTTACTCGCCTACCGAACATCGAGTTTTTGTTGCGGCTAGTGCGACGTTCTTAGAGAAAGAATTTCTCGAGAATAGGACAAGTAATGGAACCTTCGATCTGTCGGAGATTCAAGAACCAACAACCGAGCAACCAATGGAGGAAACTGTTCCTTCATCATCGGCTGCGGTTAATATTCCTTTGGAACCTAGGATGTCGGGTAGACACTCTATTCCTCCAGACAGATACATTGGTATGGTCGAGGAGAATGAGAGTGATGACATTTTACTCCTAGAGAATAACGAACCCGCTACCTATAAAGGTGCCATGACCTGTTTCGACTCTAAGCTATGGCTTGACGCCATGCAATCCGAGATGGACTCTATGTATGAGAATGACGTATGGGATCTGGTTGACTTACCTAATAAGGTTCGGCCTCTTCAGTGCAAATGGCTTTATAAAATAAAGCATTCTGTAGAAGGACAACCAGATACCTACAAGGCACGACTAGTGGCAAAGGGTTTCACTCAAGTGCACATTTTGCATTATGATGAAATCTTTGCACCCGTAGTCATTCTGCGTTCCATTCGGATAATCTTAGCGATTGCCGCTTTTCATGACTATGAAATTTGGCAGATGGATGTGAAAACCGCCTTCTTAAACAAATGAAATGAATGTGATTTTTATAGAGAAGTTGAGGATTTTAGAGAGATATCTAAAACAAATGAAATGAATGAGCAAAATGAAATGAACAACCAAGTGCACTATTTATGGGCACTTGGCCGGTCATGCTCTCACCAAAAGGGTGATAATTTTGCTTATTATATTCTTATGCAAATGACTTGAGTGTAGGTAAGAAAATGATAATGATCATGTGTCATAACATGTCATAATCACTTGGTGGAGTGTGGATTTAGTAGAGAATAAACATGATTGTTTTTCTACTAGCTAAAACCGGTCCAAGTGTCTCATATGGACCATTTTGATTTTTTGATATTTGTCCCACAAATACTTATTAATCATATGCTTAATTATCTTGCATAATTAAGTGTTAATTTGATCATATAACAATTAAATGACTCAAATTAATAAACAATATGTACTTAACTTTTAAGTGATATTTTACCATTATATCAATATATAATGTATCCCACAATGCCCAGTTAATTAATTTTACAACTCCTTGTAACTATAATTAACTAATTACCTCTACCTCAAAATATATGCATTACCTCAACTAATTTAATGAATCAACGATTAATCACTAAATTAAATCTTATTTAATCGTATTAAAATAAGACGTAAAATTTATTCAGTCAGTTATCGTATAATTAACTAATAAACTTAAGTGGAATGAGTTCCTAACTCAATTTCTAATAAATAACTCTCCTAACTAAACGTACATATCAAATATATGTAATGCCTTAATTAAACTGTATCGTATACAAATAATTAGTATTCTATTTGGGTCTCATCCTATAGGTGTGACCTAAAGAGATCAGTTGATCACCGCCGTCATACGACAATAACGTCAAACTCTAGTCAGCCGAGCGTTACCGATTTACGTTAATCAACAGACGTGGAGTATCATAATATACTAATCATGCCACGTATATTCCAAATGAGATTAATTATATAAATGCACTATTGTGGAGGACACTTACTCCAACGATCTCCCACTTGTCCGATACAAGTTGTGCATGTAACAACACTATTGCGGAGGAGTCCTCCTCCTACAATTTCTCCCACTTGTCTCGACAAGTTGTGTGCTACCGATTCTCTTGTCTCTTTTGCGTCACATCCTCCCACTCATTGCAAGGTGTCTTACAGGTCGCACTTGGAATTTAAAATTATAAGTAGAGTGGTTTCTTGATATGGGAGAGTAACTGTCTGACCGGAAAATCTACTAGAGATCTCTTCCGAGCGTGGCCACGCATTTCCAGTTACTACTCCTCGAGTGGCCCGAAGATGTTAATACCCAACGTGGGTGGACAATTCCTGTTGACCTATCTTACACTGTATGATGCAGATTACCATGACCCAGAAGATGTCCATCGGCCTCCTTTCACGGCACGACCTAGGACAAAAACCAAAGTCAATCGGAAACTACACCAACTCAGGTAAATGGTCGCCAGTCTAAAGAATCGACTCATAGGAATAAAATAGAAATCCCTGCCACGACCAGGCTTCAAAAAATTTGATAAGGGACTCTATTATGGTCACTACCCGACAGAGTGTCTCCACAGTCTTCCTATGTAAACGACCAGTCATCTCCATGACCCCATGGTGCTGAACCAACCATCGATCGACTTACAATCTAGTCAATTCGAGATGTCACCTCAAATGAGTGACTAGGGACAAAACACTAAGTTCATCCTGTTCACTTGAATTGGGTTCAACTTTTCTTTCAACCAATTCGGATAAACAATGTAACACCCACAAATGTACCCTATTTTTATAGTGAAAATATTTTACGGTTACTTTTCAGCGAAATTTTGTTTTAATCGTAAATTTAATTTTCCGAGTCAAATTTAGAATTTCCGAGTTCGTATTTGGAATTTCTGCGAGATTTCATGTAAAACCCGTCTTGAGCCGTCTTTGACTTTTTCTTGACTTTTCCACTTACTCACCCTACATATACTCCCTCATAACCCTAGCTCCCTCACAACTCAATCTTCTTCTTCCTCACCATAAACACCAAAACCTAGCCTCCATATTCTTCCAAGTTTAAATCGTCACTACTCATTCATTTCTCGCTCAAATTCACGTAAGTTCGTCTTATTCTTCCCCTCTTATATTCCTCTATCCGTATTGGTAATAAAATTACCGTCTTTCTCGCTTTTCAATTTATCCGTCTTTCTCAAAGGTGAATTATATTCATCTTTTGTCGTCTTTGTTTAGGTGGAGACTTTCTAGACCCCGACAAAGATTACTATCTAGTGGAAAAGGTAACGGTGATGGGTTACTCGATATCATTTACGTGTTTTAATGTGTTTTCCATGTTAGAAATCGTATTTAGAATATGATTAGTAATTTTAGGAATTGTGTTGTTGATGATGGTGAAAATCCATAGACCTTAATTAGACTCCTCTAATTAATTACTAAATTACTTTTAAATTTAGTTTATGATGATCTATGTAACATGCATGCAAATATAAAGACATTTATATAAAAGAAGAAATTTCCTCACATTGATATGGAAATTATATGGGCACAACAAGAACTCCTTCTTGTTGTTTTTGAGCTATAAATATGGATGAACACAAACTATCTCCAAAGTAGAAGATCTCCTCTAAGTTGCACCAAGATTAACCCAAATAATCTACCCTTATTATTAACTAGATAATAAGATAGATATTATTCTACTAATATTATGACTATATTACTACACTAGTAATTCTTAGTAAATATTAGTATTTGAGAGTTTATAGTGAGAAGAAGAGTTTTAGAGAGAAGTATGACAATTGCACAAAATGAAGTAAGTGAAAAATGAACACAATTGCCCATTTTTAAAGCCATTTGGCCGGTCACTTTAGTCCATAAAGGACTCTTATTTTGCTTGATTTGTTCACATGCATTTGTGTGGAGTGTTGTAGTATAAGTGATGATTGTATTATACTTGTTATGTCACTTTCAAATGCTAACCAAAGAGTATAAATATGAACAACAATCATCACTCTACTAACTACATACCAACCGGCCATGTTGGGCTAGTTGGATCCATTTTGATTTTTGATATTTGTCTCACAAATACTTATTGATCATATGGTTAATTATCTTGTATAATTAAGTGTTAATTTGATCATATAACAATTATATTACTCAATTAAATAAATAATATGTACTTAACATTTTAAGTAATATTTTACCATTAGATCAATATATAATGGGTCCCACAATGCTTAGTTAATTTATTTTACAACTCCTTGTAAATATAATTAACTAATTACCTCTATCTCAAACCCTCAACTAATTTAGTAATTTAACGATTAATTACTAAGTTAAATCTTATTTAATCGTATTAAAATAAGATATAAATTTATTAGTCAATTATCGCATAATCGAAAAATAAGTTTAATCGAATTTGAGTTCTTAACTCAATTTCTAATAATTAACTCTTGTACATATCGAATATATGTAATGTACTAATTAACTGTATCGTATACAAATAATTAGTTACTATTTGGATTTCATCCTTTAGGTGTGACCGAAAGGGATCAGTTGATCACCGCCGTCAAACGACAATAACGTCAAACTCTAGTCAGCCAACGGTTATTGATTTACGTTAATCAACTGACTAATCATATATATATAGTCAATAAATATCCCAATTATATTCCTTAATAAGATTTATTATGTGGCGCACTATTGTGGAGGACACCTACTCCAACAATCTCCCACTTGTCTGACACAAGTGTGCGTCACCGATTCTCTTGTCTCTTTATCACATCTCCCACTCAACGCAAGGTGTCTTCCAGGTCGCACTTGCTATTGACAATATCTAGAGTGGTTTTCTCGATAGGGCGAGTAACTGTCTGACCGGAAAATCTACCATAGATCTCTTTCCGAGCGTGGCCACGCATTTACCAGTAAAACTTCTCCACGAGTGGCCTAAAGAGTGTGTTTATTAATATTTAACCGCCCACTTGGGTTAACAATTCCTGTTTAATCCTCTACTCTTATGATGCAGATCACCATGATCTCAAAGAAGTCCTCGGCCTCCTTTTATACGGCACGAACCTAGAACATCAACCAAAACCAAATCGGAAACTGCCAACCGACTCCGATAGACGTCGCCAGTCAAAAGAATCGACTTATAGGAATAAGATATAAGAAGACCCTGCCACGACCAGGCATCAAATAATTGATTTAAGGGTCTCTACAATGTCACTGTCCGATAGAGTGTCATACAGTCTGTCTATGTAAACGCCCAGTCATCTCCATGACCCCATGGTGCTGAACCAACCATCGATCGACTTACAATCTAGTCATTTCGAGACGTCACCTCATTGAGTGACTACGGACAAAATACTAAGTTCATCCTGTTCACTTGAATTGGGTTCAACCTTTCTTTCAACCAATTCGGATAAACAAAGTATTAAAATTTAGTCAAACTAAATAAAGGAGTTTTAAATGAAACTCTAACAATGAATGCGATTATCAAATATTTGGAAAAATTGATACGCTATCAATAATTTCATATCTTATAATCTTTAGCAATTCAGGTACATATTTCAATCCCCATTGAAATGACATGACTATCATGTTCAGCCTACAAAAAGCATGGCTAATGGATTAGCAATACTTGCATCTCTCCCATCGTTCTGATTGCTATTTCTTTTTGTCTACGTAATCTCATATTACATAAAACTTTCTGAGTACGTGTCTAGGTTTGAATCTAGACTTAGGACTCTTGGCCTAAAGTTAGCTCCCACTATTTTACCAGTATAATGGGATAGGATATACAGCTATATGAACTATTTCTAGTCCCTCCAATTCTGTCGAATCCAAGCTACTTTCATATGCATCATCATATGACGCAATGTACTCCATTTCCGTTTGTTAAATCCGCAATGATTAAACTGCCTGGAACACTTCCAGCGGATACATGACATTTATATCTGAAAATGTCACTCCTACTTGGAACCTTTCCAATAGTATTTTCTGTTTGGAACTCTTCCAACAGATAAATCTTCTATGAAACACAGCCAGTTCGTGATTTCTAATCACTTTGATCAGTTTGGAAACTGAAGTCTGTGTAACCCTTACACGTAACTCATTTTAAACTCCAAACACAAGGAACATATCTTTTAGTCCTTCGCAAGTACTAAGGATGTTCTTTATGGCTATCAAGTGACTCTCACTTGGATTTGATTGCAAATGATTCGTCATACTCAAAGCATACGAAATCTCGGATTGAGTATACATCACAGCGTATATAATTGACCCCGCAGCGGAAGCAAAAGGAATCAATTATGATTTGTTCAACTTCCTTGAACTAGTCAAAGATCTTATCAATATAAGAATTTTGACTCAATGCTAATATCCTTTTAGATTTATCTCCATAAATCCAGATATCTAAAATATGTATTCTACTTCTCCAAAATCTTCCATCATCTAAAATGATCAATATGTCTCCACATATAAGACTGATGAAAACCATATTACTCCCACTAAACTTCATGTATAAACATAATTCCTCGCGATATCGAGAAATATTTTATGACATGATTGACACACTAATTCCAACTCTTTAGTGCTTACTTAAGACATCCTCTTAAGCTTGCAAATTAACTTAGGATAGTTAGGATCTACGAACCCACAGGTGACTATAAAATATACTACCTCTTCTAGAATCGTATTCAAGAAGGTGGTTCTTGAGGTCCAATTGACATCATACTATTATGATATGCTGTAATCGCTAAGTATATTCGAATGGATCAAAGAATTAAGGTTGGTGCAAAACTCTTGGCCTACCAATTTATCTTTGAAAACATTTTAATGTTCATCCATGCAAATTTCGATCTTAAAAATCAATTTACATTGAAGAGGTCGTACTTCTTCAAATAAAATTTACCAGGTCACATACCTGACCATCATGCATGGAGTCCATTACGAATCGTATGACTCTAAGCCATATCAAGAAGCTGGGACTAAAAAACAGTCTTTTATAAGTCGCATATTAGAATTCATCACTATAAAGGAGCGATAAAATTCCACCTAACCTCCTAGGTTCCGAAGAAACAACTACTGAACAAGCAATGAGGAAAACTTTTTTCGGACCATATGCTCAGTTTGTGGCTCTTGAAACATTTTCTCCCACTCTGTCTTATCAAGAAATAATCGTATTTTTTATTGAAAGACAGCATCACGAGTCACAAACGCTTTGTTCTCGTGGTCAATGTGGGATTATTTAGCACTTGTTTCATTCAAATAACTTATAAATTAGGTACGCTACCTACCCATATCGTATATGGAATGAAATCAGACTGTTTTAAAATGTGTTTTTAATATGGTGGGAAAAAAATAGTCAGACAAAACTATTAAAATCCCAAGGTTAGTCAAATGACTCATTTTGACTTGATAAAGACAAAACCATATCGTATAAGGTTCTGTTTCTCTATTCAACAACACCTTATCTAATAATGTGTGTTAGAGAAGTTAACTTGTTAAACCATTTCACAATACTTTTGGTGAAAATCAAAGTCAATACTTAGATATTTATAGTTACGATTTAGTCGTAAGTCCTTGATCTAATGCTCTTAGTGGTTAACTACTTCTCTTTGAAGCTCTTTGAACTTTTCAAAGATTTCTCTTAGCACCTCATTAAGTAGAATCAAACATAATATCTACTTAAATCGTCGGTAAATTAAGTGAAGTAATCATTACCATCTCTGGTTGTGTTTGTTATTGGACCACACACAATCTAATGTAATAGGGCCAATAACTCACTAGTTCGATTTCCTTTTAATTAAAAAAGGGCACGAATCATCTTGCCTTGAATACAAGATTCGCACGCACCATAAGATTCAAAATCAGATGGTTTAGGGATAGTTGTCAATACTAGCCTCTTAATGTGCTACACAATCCAGAATTAAGATTAGATAAGGGTCACCAATTTTGAGCTTTTACAATCTATATGACAAGTAATTATTACTAGTTTAGATCAAAAATATATTTACCTTTGATTGGTATGGGATAGCCATTGACCAAGTATAGGCATAAAAAGATACAACGTTTGTTCTATTCACAAAAGTGAAACACTTGTGTCGTACACTTAAGTGGATACTATATTCTTTATTTAGATGTTATGTACATAATAACGTTTATTAAAGTATACCTCTAAATCCAAAACTAGATTGATCACATTATAACTTTTATATGTCTCTATAAAAATAAAACTACAATAGTTATATTTCCCTTGTAGGTCGACATTTAATTATGGTTAGTCGTCGCACGAATCATTATTATATGCATTGAATACATTGATGAAAACCATAATAGGTATCTAATACCAAAAAATTGCATTTAGCAAAATAAATGTCGATCATATAGATATTATGGGTGAAAAATTACACCCAATTTCTAACTCTTTAGAAAACTTTGGGAAGATTCTTTTCTTGTGTCCTACACTGTAAAATAGAATCGTCAAAAGTTGGGTTCGACACCTTGCTTGGGTTTTGACTTTACTATTCAAAATAGTCTTGCCTTTTTCCCTTGCCTTGTGTCAAAGTCGAGCCAACCTACTCTTGAACCTCGTCTTAACAATTAAGAATATAAACATCATTCTTAGTGCTCCCACTCACTTTCATGAATCTCTACTTAGACAAGTATATTGGAATTATTGTGAAGACTATTCTTCATTTCATTCATGGTTTTACCTTCAAAAGGATAAACTTTTCATGAAGTGATTACGGTATTTGGTTTGTTCACGATTTCAAATAAATCGATTAACCTAGTCATCCCAACTGTTTTGGCCTCTTTTGAGGTAAGCCTCGATAAGGAGCATTATGATGACATACCAAAATACAAACATTTTCTTTGGAGCAAAAATTTGATGTACCATTGTTTATAAGAAGGCGTCACAAAATATTCAAAAACGCTTTTGACTAAGTGTGACTTATTCATTTACTCTTCATAAGAGACATTTGCAATGGTGAATATGCGGATCAAAAGATACAATTCATTTTGTCTTTAGCTACGGTGGTATAAACGGAGATTGCAATCAAAATGCTACCGTATAAAATAATGGAAACATTTTCCACGATTGAACGAATTTGTAAGTTCATAGAGAAATAATTGTCATTGCGCGAATAAAAATAAATATCAACGGAAAATAAACATTCATTGCTTATATATAATTTACTTGTAAAAACAATTTTAAACAAGTCACTCATATAATGACCCCTCACGAAATTATATAAGTGATTCCAAGACCCATCTTTTAGACAAATATAGTCATCGCATGCTACCTTTATCTAAAAATGGTAAGTCAATACTTGACTAATTCTACACTTAGAACTCTTGGTTGACGGATTTCAACTAAATCCATCTCCTAGTCCCAAGATAACGCTTATCTCGTTGAGTCCAATCCAATTTTGGCTTGTGATCGCATCACCCTACTTACCCGAGGTAAAAAGGGACCCACGAGCGTGGTAGCCCTAATGAACACGGGGTGCATAGGTGTTACTAATTGGTAAGGCTAAATCTCAATTTTTTTTTTTTTAAGTTATGTGAGAGGTCTTGTCAATTTTGTTATTAATTCCCTATAAGCGAACTAAGTCGGTGAATTGTGAATAACGTTGAATTGACAATCGAGAAATAAAATTGCATGTGTGACGATTTTGGCATGAGCGAAAATAAAGCAAGCAATCAAGCAACAATAAAATCCTAGTATGGCCACCTAGATAATCAAAATTAACTAGATAGTTACAAATTCGGAAACCAACTCCTTGGTCCCTTGCCTCTTCACTTGGAACACCTTCCAAAATGGCACCGTCTTGAGGGAGTCACCGGTCTTCATAAAAATAATTACAAATATACAAATATACAAATTCCTATTATACATTTATTCTATAAAATAAAATTATTAAATTATACAAACCGTCGATACGAGATCGCAATAAAATTACAACCAAACCGTTATTCCCTTACATTACGGGTAATAACGATTAAAAATAACTAGGCCATACTAGGTACAAATTTGCATAAATTATTAAATAAATGACATTCATTCATTCAACCATAAATAAAATAAATTGCTGCAAAATTCATGCCAAAATCACCCTAAACACATTCATGCTCATTGTAGCTCGATTTCTTTCCCGGGATTCCATTGATTTTAACCATTAAAATCATATCAAACATTTAAATCGCATTTAAATTCATACTATTAACTAACCTTTTAGAGACTCAAATTATCTCTTACATTTTGTTGGGTCATTAATTAATTCAGATTTGATTTCATTTGCTAAATATTACGATTTAATCACAACGGTTATGAAATAAAACCAAAATAAAATATAAACATCCTAAAATTTGAAACCAAAACTTTTGTACATTCTGGAACAATTCCATGAACTATAAAAATAAAAAATATTTGCTCAAAAAATTTAAATTAATTTTATAAACAAATAGCTTTGTATTTAATGGTTTTATCAAATAAAAACATTAGATATAGTAAAACAGTGAAACAAATTATGAAATTTCACCAAGAGTATCAAAATCAGAATGTTAAATGTACAAAAAAAATTTAAGGCCATAAAAGGACGTTTCAATTTTATGAACATTATAATCTCATATTATCGACTTTTATCGTATAAAAATCAATGAACATGCAATACATAAGTAAAATTCACTAAATTTTACATACAATATGTAAGAAATTCATGTGAGATCATATTAAAATTTCATGGCCAGAATCAACATGTAACTATTTGTAGTTAACTTTTAACTCATAAAATGCATGTTAACTCGGTTTAAACGCCAAAAATCAAAATAAATAGCAAATTAATCCCTAAAATCACGAAATTTGACCACAAACATTTTGAGGTCAGTAGGTATACATGCACCAAAATTTTCGTCAGAATCGTATTTTAACTCAAAATCTTTGATTTATTAGTTATCTTATAACTTTAATAAAAAAATGTCCAAAAAGAACATGCATGCTACAAGCTAGCTCTGATACCACATGAAAGTCCATAGACCTTAATTAGACTCCTCTAATTAGTTGCTAAATTACTTGTTAATTTAGTATATAATGATCTATGTAACATGCATGCAAATATAAAGACATTTATATAAAAGAAGAAATTTCCTCACATTGATATGGAAATTATATGGGCACAACAAGAACTCCTTCTTGTGGTTCTTGAGCTATAAATATGGATGAACACATGAAATCTCCAAACTAGAAGACCTCCTTCAAGTTGCACCAAGATTAACCCAAATAATCTACCCTTATTATTAACGAGATAATAAGATAGATATAATACTACTAATATTATGACTATATTACTACACTAGTAATACTTAGTAAATATTAGTATATGAGAGTTTTAGTGAGAAGAAGAGTTTTAGAGAGAAGTTAAACAAATTGAACAAAAATGAAGTGATAAATGATGAACAACAATTGTCCATCAAGAAGCCAAAATGGCCGGATGATATAGTCCAAATATGGACTATTATTTTGTTCAATTTTTGTCACATGCATTCGAGTGGAGTGTTGTAGTATATATGATGATTATTCTTACTTGTAATGTCACTTTCATAAGTAACTAAATAGTAAAAACAAGAACTAAAATCATCACCTTTGAACTACAACATAACCGGCCCATTTTGGCCTAGGTGGATCCATTTTGATTTTTGATATTTGTCTCACAAATACTTATTGATCATATGGTTAATTATCTTGTATAATTAAGTGTTAATTTGATCATATAACAATTATATGACTCACTTAAATAAATAATATGTACTTAACATTTTAAGTAATATTTTACCATTATATCAATATATAATGGGTCCCACAATGCTTAGTTAATTTATTTTACAACTCCTTGTAAATATAATTAACTAATTACCTCTATCTCAAAACCTCAACTAATTTAGTAATTTAACGATTAATTACTAAGTTAAATCTTATTTAATCGTATTAAAATAAGATATAAATTTATTAGTCAATTATCGCATAATTGAAAAATAAGTTTAATCGAATTTGAGTTCTTAACTCAATTTCTAACAATTAACTCTCGTACATATCGAATATATGTAATGTACTAATTAACTGTATCGTATACAAATAATTAATTACTATTTGGATTTCATCCTTTAGGTGTGACCGAAGGGGATCAGTTGATCACCTCCGTCAAACGACAATAACGTCAAACTTTAGTTAGCCAACCGTTATTGATTTACGTTAATCAACTGACTAATCATATATATAGTCAATAATTATCCCAATTATATTCCATAATAAGATTTATTATGTGGCGCACTATTGTGGAGGACACCTACTCCAACAAAAACTTGGAGTCTTTACTCTATTATGTGTTTCTTTTGCAAGTCTTGGTTAGCTAAAAATCTCAACAAACTTGTGCTTATCTTAATTTGTTGGCCTAAGCTTAAGTCATTCACTTATGCTAGTCTTAGTGAGCGAGTTTGCTTAAGATTGAGTTTAAGCATGTCTGTGGTAGTCTTGACAGCGTTAAGGTTAGGGTTCTATCCTTTGTTGTGTGTGTTGTGCTTTCTTCTTGTTTCCAGTACTGACCCCTAGTTTGGTATTCCAAATTTGTCATCAGAGCTTAGGTTCATCTTATTGTGAGTTCATCTTACCAAAATACAACTAAAAACACAAAAACAACCCAATGATTGAAGAGAGATTAGTAGGAGTGGAAGCAAGGATGGAGTATCTAGCTGGGGTTGTTACCACCCTAACCAGAGCTTTGGATGAGATCATAGGAAACCACTTGTTTGCTGGAGGTAGAGGCAGAGGTCGTGGGAGAGGCCATGCACCACCAGGAGGCAGAGGCAGACCACCAGAAGAGGAAGAGCATTCTGATTTAGATGGATCCACTAGGAGCAGAGCTTCAGTCCACAGGCTCACTGATAAACACCTCAAGGTAGACATCCCTGAGTTCTCTGGTAGCATAAAACCTGATGACATGTGAGAATGTCTTTGGGACATAGAAAAAGTCTTGGAGTAGAAGGGATACAATGATGCTAAGGCTTTCAAAGTAGTTATCCTGAAATTTAAAGGGTATGCTTCCATGTGGTATGAGACTATGAAGAGTCTAAGGGTTAGGGAAGGCAAGGAACCTAGTAAGTCTTGGTCTAAATTGAAAAAGAAGTTGTTGGATAAATTTGTTGCTAAGGATTATACTTAGGATTTGTTCATTAGACTGTCTAAACTGAAACAAAATGAGAAGTCTGTTGAGTCATACCTAAGGGACTTTGAGCAGCTTATCCTTCAGTGTGACATCCCTGAGAAACTTGAGCAAAGGATTGTTAGGTTCTTAGAAGGTCTAAATTAAAATATTGCATACAAGTTTAGAATGCAAGCTTTGTGGTCCTTTGATGATGTGGTTAACCTGTCCCTTAAAGTTGAAAAAATGGGGAAAAAAACAACCAAACCAAACCTATTGCAACTAAGCCTTATACTAGGGGTAAGGATTGGAGAGAGTCCTAGGGTCCCTAAAGTTATTAATAGGAACCCCTTGGACAACGGTAAATCCCCTATGGTACAACAGACCACCCTCACTCCCCCAGAAGAAAAAGGAAGTGTTACCAATGTCAGGGCTATGGCCATTTCAAGAGAGATTGTCCTTCAAAGAGGACTTTAACTGCAGTAAAGGTTATGGAGTGGGAGAAAGAAGGGATCATTGAATATGACCAAAAGGAGGAGATAAGTGAGCATGAGGATGAGGTTGTCACCTCCTTGGTAGTAGCACCACCAGACACTGGTCACAACCTTGTCCTTTAGAGAGTTCAACATCAACCTCTAGAGGAAGACCATAGATCACTGATCTTCAGGAACAGGTGTAACATACAAGCTAAGGAATGGTCTGTAATTTGATAATATATGGGTGGATTTGTAGAAATGTAGCCTATGTTACCATGGTTAACAAGCTTGGCTTGAAGACCGCACCACATCCAAATCCTTCTAAACCCAGGTGGCTCAACATGGGTGCTGAAGTGAGAGTTGATCAACAATGCATGGTGCCTTTCTCCATTGGATGCACCTACAAAGATGAAGTAACTTGGGATGTTGTGCCAATGGATGCCTATCATCTATTGCTAGGGAGGCCTTGGGAATTTGACAAAGATGTCTTGCATAAGGGGAAGAGTAATGTGTATACCTTCAGGCATGGGAGTCAGAGGATAATCCTTACATCTTTGCCTCCTAACACCAGAGGCTATGGTAGCCCATGTAATAGTGGCCCTAAGGAGGTCCTCTTTCTCACAGAGGCAGCAATGCTCAAGGAGGTACAACAGGAGCAATCTGTGTTCTTCCTGCTGTCCCAACAAGTAGAGAAACCAACATAGATCCCTGCAGAAGTGAAATAATTTCGTAGTGAGCATGCAAATGTATTCCTAGAAGAGCTACCATCAAGATTACCTCCTCTAAGAGGCATATAACATCAAATAGACCTCTTGGTAGGTGCCATGCTGCCTAACAGGCCAGCTTACAAGAGTGATCCCAAGTCCACTCACGAACTACAAAGGCAGATAGAGGAGTTGATGTCAAAGGGTTTTGTCAGGGAATCCTTGAGCCCTTGTGCAGTGCCTGCTCTTCTAGTCCCCAAGAAAGATGGCT
Source organism: Heliosperma pusillum (assembly GCA_022085475.1). Lineage (NCBI taxonomy): Eukaryota > Viridiplantae > Streptophyta > Magnoliopsida > Caryophyllales > Caryophyllaceae > Heliosperma > Heliosperma pusillum. Next base: position 46,096 of record JAIUZE010067085.1, read on the forward strand.
CATGAAGAATGTGCATTGACAGTAGAGCTTTGAACAATATTACTTTCAAGTACAGCTTTCTTATTCATAGATTAGATGATATGCTAGATGAACTTTGTGGAGCCAGACTATTCTCAAAGATAGACCTCAGGCACTGCTACCACCAAGTGAGGATTAGGGAGGGTTATGAGTGGCAAACAACATTTAAAACCAAGTATGGGCTATATGAGTGGTTGGTTATGCCATTTGGTCTTTCAAATGCTCCTAGTACATTTATGAGACTCATAACTGAAGTATTGAGGCCTTACATAGGTAAATTAATTGTAGTATACTTTGATAATATCTTAGTATATAGAAGAACAAAATCTGAACACTTAAACCATCTGAGAATGTTACTTTTGAAGTTGAGAGAGCACACGCTGTTTAGGAAAATGGAGAAGTGCACCTTCATGGCGAAGGAGGTCAAATTCCTAGGGTATGTCATCTCTTCTAAAGGCATATATGTGGATCAAGACAAGATTGCAGCTATCCAATCTTGGCCTACTCCAAAGAACATTACTGAAGTTAGAGGATTCCATGGCTTAGCCTTCTTTACAAAAGATTTATCCAAGGGTTCAACACCATCATGGTTCCTATAACATAGGGAATGAAGAAGGGTGAGTTTAGATGGATTGAGCAAGCACAGGTGGCCTTTGAACTCATCAAGAAGAAATTATGTGAGGCACTCATCCTAGCTCTACCCGACTTTGATCAATTGTTTAAATTAGAGTGTGATGCCAGTGGGGTTGGAATTAAGGCATTGCTTATTCAGGGCAAGAATCATGTTGCTTTCTTTAGTGAAAAGTTTAGTGGAGCTAAGATGAACTATTTGACTTATGACAAAGAATTTTATGCCTTGGTGAGAGCCATCATGTACTGGAGTCATTACCTAAAGTCAAAGTCTTTTGTGCTTCCACTACAACAAACTGACACTTGGGCCACGATTTATGCCACGGAAATTTATAATTCGTAGCTTAATTTTGCTTAGACACGGGAAAAATTTATTTCAGAAAAATTTACTTTGTGAAAAATAAATTTTGGTTAATGTTTTAGAAAAAAAAAAAGAGAATAAGATAAAAAAAAAATGATTAAATAGAATAAGTACGCTAAAAAAATGAAAATAAAAGATAATCTTCAACAAATCAATAAATCAATAAAGAAAAGAAAAAAAATATGTTGAAAATAAGCGATCACGGGGTAAAATAAGATAGATATTATAGTAATTTAAAATCAGTTTTATAAATAATAGAAATAAATTTAATAAAGAATCGATCAAATATAATAAGGAATCAGTTTAGAAAATTGTAAGTTCGAAGTTACTTTCTTTTATAATCTTTTTTTTCCCTAAAATTATTCACTTATAATTATTTTTTAAAATTACTCGTGTAAAATACACTTTGATCAAAAATTAAATCCAAATGCAATTCAGGTGACTTATTCTAACTGGTTTTGAACTTATTCTCCATTTGTCTAAATAATTTTACGTTTCAAAGATTAAATTGGTTAAGAGACAAATGGAATAAGTTCAAACAAAGACGGAATAACATAAAAAATTTGGAATTGATCGAGAACCAATTTTTTTTTTTATTAAAGTGTACTTTAAAGAATTTATTTTAGTAAATGTGTTTATAAGAAATATTGATAGAAACTGGATTTTAAAAAAGAGTAATTTTTTATTTACGCTTTAAAAAAATGGAAACAAAAAAAGAAAATCTATTGTACAACAATTGTTTTTATTTCTTTGGCATAAGTCTCGGTGCAAGACGGTGTCTAGGCAAGTCTCCACCTTTCGGTGTGAGACGAGCCCTAGCCCAAGGATCGGTCAGGATCTCGCCCTAACCTCCCCTTAAACATTCAAAACGCACACAAACACATTACATGTGACAACCCTCGCGAATGCGGAAATATAAAACATACAAGCATGTGAAATAATATGCGGAAATACGGTATTTTAAAAACCTTTAAACATGCAAGATATATATAACACGAGGTGTGTCAAAATGTTACAAACTAAATACGGAAATACAATAAAGAGACGGGGTCTCTTAAAATGTTAGCAAAGAACAAGTGTTTAACCAAAACTAGCTACTATCGTCTAGAGGTGAACTTTCCAGGGACAACGCCCGCTAGCTCACACCCGAACCCAAAATACCACAAGCAAAAAGCCATCCAATCAAGCACCCTGTTCATCCATGAAAAACATGAACGCCACAGTCAGTGGGGAGTAACTCCGGGTTCTCCCAGCCATATCACATTAAACGTACATAGAAGGAAATACGAAAGTAAAATCATGCATATATAGATATACATGTGAGATACGATAAGAATAGATAGGCAATCATATATATAATGATAAGATCATGTGGAAATCAAATCCGTAACCATCATGTTATTCAAAGACTCGGGAAAGACACTCTTAGGCAACCGAATACGCTCACTAGGGCTTACATCTCACCGTTAGCGGTATAAGTTTGATAAGATAGAGACTCGACATATAAACCACGCCAATCATCTATTTCATGCAAGAGTCCAACTCAACGTTCACATATAACTCAACTTACAAACAACCGTCAAATCATACACATATACAACATATTCTCTCACGGTTAATGGCACGCACTAGCATCATGTACAATAGCAAGACAAGCCAATGGAAGCTCACGGAATAAGACATTTCCCGGAACCGAATATGATAAGACGTTTCGTATACTCATGACCTAGACAAACAAATTCACGGGATAAGACGTTTCCTGGAATCGTGCACGATAAGACATTTCGTACACACAAGACTCTAATCCTCTCGGTAGGACGACGATAATAATACGGTCCTAGTCTAAACCTGGCCAGACTCTCGGAATAAGACATGTTCCGATTCGACATGTGGTAAGACGTTCCACATCCAAGACTCGGTCAATCATAGACGCCGCGTACCCCAAATTCGGTAGATCAATTCACGAAAGAGGCGGAAAGAGATCTATAGTCAAAAGTCAAGCTAGTACGCTACATGCAATGACACCACCTCGCAAAGATACAACATTTGACGGCCGGGTCGATCAACGCATTGCGTTCACCTCCTAACAACGTCGTCATATCCCCACTAAAACATGCATACAAGCATCAAGGATACACCTCATCGCTCCGACATTCCAGTCTAACGAGTATAAGGTGTAGCCGAGAAATGAGAGTTCATAGCACAAAATCATTAGTGCTCAATTCATAACATATGTAAAACCGACTCCAAAGAGGGATATATCGAAAACCGTCACGAAACATGTGATACAAGCGAATAAAATATCATATATCCAAAACATGAATATTATAAGTCACCACGTAAAATTATACGATAAACGAACCATGCGAACTATTTTAAATTACGAGTTTTAGAAATTATGGGAAAAGATCACAGCCGTGTTCCAGGCCGGTCAGGAGGGAGGCGGCCGGTGGGGCGGCTCAGAACACAGGCAAAAATCAAAAAATCACAAAAACAGAGAAATGTAGTCTAGGCCGGTCGATGGACCGGCGGCCGGTGGGCCGACTCAGAACACAAGGCAAAATCAAAAATCATAGAAAACAGAGAAAAGTGGTCCAGGCCGGTCGGTGGACCGGCGGCCGGTGGACCGGCGGCCGGTGGACCGGCGGCCGGTGGACCGGCGGCCGGTGGACCGGCGGCCGGTGGACCGGCCAGGAACGCCTCATCATACAAATTCCATATTTTCCAAAAATGTTACTAAAGTGTTCTCAGCCGGTGGTCAGACCGGCTGGGAACACCCCTTCACCCGTGAGCTTTGCTCACTTAACCAATTCAATTCAGTTCTCCAATATACTTCTAATAAACATCAACAATCAATATACATCATCAATATTCATCATATAACAACATTCATTAATCATACCATGAATTCTAGGCTTCCTAATCGTATTCTAATACGATTTCTAGCATATAAAGCATGTAAAACACGTAAATGATATCGAGTAACCCTTCACCGTTACCTTTAAGAGTCTTTACTAATCGTCAAGCTCCTCTTCAATAAGGTAATAGTCTTTGTCGGGATCCTGGAGGTCACCACCTACAAATAGATCATAAAAGATGAATAAAATTCATCTTGAGAAAGACGGAAAGTTTGAAAAGCGAGAAAGACGATGATTTTAATATCAATACTGTGACAACCCTCGCGAATGCGGAAATATAAAACATACAAGCATGTGAATTATATAGCGGAAAATACGGTATTTTAAAAACCTTTATACATGCAAGATAGAAAAATACGAGGAGTGCTCAAAATATTAACAAACAATAAAATACCACAAGAGACGTAGTCTCTCAAAGTGTTAACAAAATATAAAGTAATTAGCAACTAGCTAAACAACGTCTAGAGGTGTTTCATCCAGGGACAACGCCCTCTAGCTCACACCCGAACCCAAAATAGCATAAGCAAAAAGCCATCCATGCAAGCAACCTGTTCATTCATGAAAAACATGAACGCCACAATCAGTGGGGAGTAACTCCGGGTTCTCCCAGCCATATCACATTAAACTTACATATAAGGAAATACAAAAGTAAAATCATGCATATATAGATATACATGTGAGATACGATAAGAATAGATAGGCAATTCGATAAATAATGATAAGATCATGTGGAATACAAATCCGAATCCATCATGTTATTCAAAGACTCGGGGAAGACACTCTTAGGCAACCGAATACGCTCACTAGGGCTTGCATCTCACCGTTAGCGGTATAAGATTGATAAGATTGAGACTCGACAGACAACCCAAGTCAAGTCATGCGATGATCACAATAAATCCAACATATTATCATCCATTCACGAACCAAGACATTGACGGTGTCCAATCATGCAATGACCATGAATAATATCATGAAATCACGCATTCAAGAACGACGGTGCCCAATCATGCAATGACGATGAATAATATCATGAAATCACGCATTCAAAGACGACGACACGAAGACGACCTCTCTCACGGTAAATGAAACGCACTAGCATCGTGTACAAGGCAAGTATGATTATGGGCATCCACGGGAGTAAAACCTTCCCTGAACGCATACACGATTCAATCCATTTCGTATATGTAGACTAATTTCCTCCTGGTAGGAACAATAATTAAACGGCTCCTAATCTAAACCTGGCCAGATTCCCGGAATCACTTTTTCCGATTCGACATGCGATGACGTTTCGCATCCAAGACTCGGTCAATCAAATAGACGCCGAGTACCCCAAATTCGGTAGATCAATTCACGAAAGAGGCGGAAAAGAGCTCAAGCCTCATAACAAGCGGTACGCTACATGCAAATAACACCACCTCGCAAGTACACAACATTTGACGGCCGGGTCGATCAACGCATAGCGTTCAACTCCCAACAACTTCGTCGTATGCCCACTACACATGCAATTAAGCAGTAGGATACCTCTCCGTTCCGACATTCCAGCCTTACGAACGGGAAGGTAGCCAAGGGAATGAGAATACAAAGCACAAGACAACATAGTGCTCAAACCGTAACATTTGTAAAAACCGACTCAAAGTGGGAACATATCGAAAACCGTCACAAACATGTGATACATGCGAATGAAAATATCATATATCCAA
>JAIUZE010067086.1:0-63430 GCA_022085475.1 Heliosperma pusillum
TATATCTTATTTTAATACGATTAAATAAGATTTAACTTAGTCATTAATCGTTAAATTACTAAATTAGTTGAGGTTTTGAGATAGAGGTAATTAGTTAATTATATTTACAAAGAGTTGTAAAATAAATTAACTAAGCATTGTGGGACCCATTATATATTGATATAATGGTAAAATATTACTTAAAATGTTAAGTACATATTATTCATTTATTTGGGTCATATAATTGTTATGTGATCAAATTAACACTTAATTATACAAGATAATTAAGCATATGATTAATAAGTATTTGTGGGACAAATATCAAAAATCAAAATGGATCAAAATAGCCTTCACATGGCCGGTTATGACATAGTGGATGGTGATGATGGTTGATCTTATTCATACTCACAAGCAACATGTGCTTATGACATGAATAGTAAACCTAAAATCATTTTATTCACTACAACACATTACCACTTTGCATGGCAATAAAATAAGAAGAAAAATCACTCTTTTGTGATGATGTTGGCCTTTTGGCTATAAATAGAGCAATTGTTGTTCAATTTATTCACTAGTTCATTCTTGCTTATTTTCATACATCTCTCAAAAACTCTTCTTTTCTCTAAAAACTCTCAAATACTAATATTTCTTAAGTATTACTAGTGTAGTAATGTAGTCCAATATTAGTAGTATAATATCTATCTTATTATCTAGTTAATAATAAGAGTAGATTATTTGGGTTCATCTTGGTGCAACTTAGAGGAGATCTTCTAGTTTGGAGATTACTTGTGTTCATCCATAATTATAGCTCAAGAACAACAAGAAGGAGTTCTTATTGTGCCCATATATTTTCCATATCAATGTGAGGAAATTTCTTCTCTTATATAAATGTCTTTATATTTGCATGCATGTTACATAGATCATTAAATACTAAATTAACAAGTAATTTAGTAACTAATTAGAGGAGTCTAATTAAGGTCTATAGACTTTCATGTGGTATCTGTAAGTTTGTTAAACTGGATATTAGACATTTCTAATATCATCTTATTAATAGTTTACCCTTAAACTATTAGGACCTTATGCATGCATAACAAAATATAAAGGAAAGAACCATTTCTTACATTGATTATGAAAATATGGGCACAATATTTGAACTCCTTTCAAATATTGTTCTTGAGCTAGTAATAGGAGGATGATCTTCCAAGTTTCAAAGTAGAAACTCTCCAATTAGTTGCACCCAAGACTACCCTTAATCTCTACAAAATACTACACTAGTATTAAATAGTAGAAGCCCTTATTATGAACTAATAGATATATTACTACCCTTAGTAATGATATTATTAGTGTAGGAACACAAGAAGAATTTCTCAAATTTCTTTTAGTGAAAGATAGAGATTTTGTAGAAAGATAAGCATCCATGCAAAAATGAGATGTTATGGTTTATATTAAGAGGGAAAAACAAGCCCTCTTTGCCTTGTTGAAACCGGTCACCCACACCCCACATGGGTGGGGTGTTGTCACTTCTAATTGTTCTTAACAATGTAAAAAAGGTTGAGTGTTGGTAATAGTTTTGGGTATGATTATGTCTAATTCCTAATTAGAATAATACACAAAAATAATCACCCTTTTGTACACTACCAAAACCGGTGCACCCTTGTAATATGGGTGTCCATTTTATTTTTGCAATTTGTCATTTGTCACAAGTGTGACATGTGACATGTAACATGTAATTTTTCTTATAAATGTGCATTTAACCAATTTAAATGCAATTTCATAACAAATAAATTAGACTTAACATTTTAAGTCACATTTTATAATTACATGTAAATAAAATGGTTCCTCTCATATTTGGTTAAAATAATCTACAACAATTTGTAATTATAATTAACCAAATTAACTTATCTCAAATGTTTCATAAACATAATGCATTCTTAGTAATATAACAATTAAATTACCAAAATGAATCTTATTTAATCATATTACAATAAGATATATTTCTCACTCACAATTTAAACTTGGTTCATTTTAAGGAATTAATTAATCTGTATCACTATACAATTAATTAATGTACATGATTAGGGGATTGTCCTTTAGGTGTGACCTCAAGGGATCAACTGATCACCACCGTCATACGACATTAACGTCAAACTCAATTGAGCCAATCGTTACCGATTTATGTTGACCAGTTGACTATAATATTCATCATCCCTTTGTATTCTTATTATTGAGATTTAATTATGTGACCGCACTATTGTTGAGGACATTTACTCCAACAATCTCCCACTTGTCCGAGACAAGTGTGCGTCACCAATTCTCTTGTCCTATTACAATATCTCCCACTCAATGCAAGGTGTCTTGCAGGTCGTCCTTGTATTTGATCATATCAAGAGTGGTTTCCTCGATCTGGAGAGTAACTGTCTGACCGGAATTATCTACCATAGATACCTTCCGAGCGTGGCCACGCATTTTTCAGCTTACTCCTCCTCGAGTGGCCTTGAGATTTAAAACAACCCTGACAAGGGGTGGACAATTCCTATCGCACTATTCCCTTTGCATAGCCACAGCTCATCATGACCCAAAAGATGCCCATTTGCCCCCAGTTACGAAGGTCGTAGAGCATAAATCAAAGTCACTCTGAAACTGTGCCATCTTAGGTGAACAGTCTTTAGTCAAAGAATTGACTCAAAAGAATACTAGTAGCTCTTGCCACGACCAGGCTACAAGAATTGCCAGAATTCTATAAGCGGTCACTTCCCGACAGATTGTCCCTTACAGTCTGTCTATGTGATCGATTGGTCATCTCTATGACCCTATGACACTTGAACTTGTCATCAATCGCACCACAATCTAGTCACTTCGAGATGTCACCTCATAAAAGTGACTAGGGGCCAATGCTATGTTAAATCAGTCCATTTTAATGGAGTCCAAAATTGTCTCTACAATCCATTTGGATATAACAAAGCACAAAACAAGTTTTTTTAAAAACTCAAACGATAAATGTGATTATCATATATGAACAATCAACACAATGTTATTGCTTCATATCATATAATCTAAAGTTTATTTCGTCTATGACAATTCACGACGATCTTATTAAATGCAATAAAGGCTTGGGTAGTGAATATACCATATACTCATTTATTCCAACCTTGTGAATTGCTTTTTCCTTCCATCCAACGTTATTCCTAATAACATGAATTCATCTACGTACATGTCTAGATCTCTATCTAGTGTTGGGCTCTTTAACTTGAAAGATCCTCCCACTCGTTATCATGATAACTGATAGGTATTAAGGTGAAATGAGCTACCATTAGCTCCTTGTAAGCCACCTTATTCTCATCATAATGTACTACGTCTCTATTTGTAGAATTTATAATGATTGACTCTTCAATCATCCTTTTAGTTATTCGCTTCTTTTATAACAAAAGTACGCCTAGGATTTCGATAAATCCTTTTATAATTTTGGAAATTTGGGTTTGTGTAACCTTTACCACATTGTCAAATTTTCTCTACCAAACACAAGAATGTATCCTTAGTTCTCCTCGAGAACTCTATGGATGTTCTTGTAGGCTATCCAATGACACTCATCTGGATTGATTTGTTATGGGCTTGTCATGCTCCTAGCATACAATTCATTTAGGTATGTGCATGTTATGGCACACATGAGCGATATCATGTGATCAACAACTCTTAGGTTCAGTGGATGACTATGACCCTTTCATAGTGATCCCACTTTTATCAACATAAACAACCTATTTAACTTGTTGAATAGATTAAGGATCTTATCAATATAAGATACCTTTTAAATGCCAAGCTAAAATCTTCTATTCCATAATAGACTTTGATTTTAGTATACATGTTGTCCTCTTTCTTCCAACATTAAAATCCAACCACTCCTTTCCAAAAGGTAATATGAATATGTCACTCTTAATGAGTGAAACGTCATTCACGTGGAAAACAATTTCTCCCACTGAACTTCATGTCTTTACATGATGACTTAAACTCCCACTTAACTTCATGTCTATACATGACTTTAACTCCTACTGAATTTCATGTCTATACATGACTTTTCGACAATTCGAGTGAAACCCATTTTATATCTTATAATATAAAAGATCATCATAACCTCTAGGTACATACATACAATAGGCTTGTGTCATGTACACATCCTATTCCAAATCCCTATTTGGACATGTGGTTTTGTTGTGTATCTTGTACACACTTAATATGAGGTATTTTATTGATGATTTGGATCTAAGCATAGTTACGCATTAACTTAGCTTTTGAAGACATCCACATGTCTATCCATGCAACTACAATTGGACAACTCCAAATAAAACATTTTCTTTGCATAGATTCCATTTAGTTTCATAAGTCTCTCATGTTAGAAAATCAAATTTTTAAAATTTCTAGGTGCTTCCACTTACATAGATCATAATCTTATTATATCAAGAACATTTTCTTTTGGTCTCATCACTAGTCTAAGGATTCACCTAAGAACGCTTTCTTTTGGTCTCCTCACTAGTCTTGAGTCTAACCTAAGAACATTTTCTTTTGGTTTCCTCACTAGTTCTTAACTAGTTTTACGTTGTGGCTTATTTTCTCCCACTCTATCTTTAGAAAAATACAACTATTTTCTTTAAAGATAGCCTTATGAGCCACAAACAATTTTGTACTCATACTTGTAAGGGAGGTAGAAGTATCACAACATGACTTTAAGTGATCTACTAAAGACTTCTTTGTAAAGACATCGAATCTTAGCTTCAACATAGACTAGTTCTATAAGAGCTAAAGAGGTGTACTCATATTCATGTCAATTACAATCTTTACAAGTGGTGTGACCAATTGGTTTGGTAGACTCCCTACTTTGAGTTCAATAACTCAATTTCGACTTGGGAATTGATCTTTCAAAGTGAGAATCGAATTCTTAGCCTTTTATTATAATGATCCAATCATCATAATACTTATATGATTAATTTGAGTCGATACAATTTATGTTATTTGTGCAAGTATAGTATGATGATAAGTTTTTAGAACTAAAAAGTTTCAACAAACCGAATGACTTGGGTTTAGAACCAAGTCACTAAATCCAATTACAACCAATGTCAATAAAAGGAATTGAACAAATTTCCATGTCAAACAAGGAAATTATAAAAGTTCTAAAAACAATATCTCAAAATACATCCCAAAATTTTGACAATTCAAAATGAGACCAAGCTTTCATAGGTCTTCAATCCTTGAAGAGCTTTCTTAGGCTTTCTTGTCCTAGTCTTAATCCTTGCTAGGATGCCCTAATTACAATTAAATAGGGTAAGAATCACAACTCGTATCTTTATACCAAAGTTGAGATCATAACATAAACGATAGGGATAAAATACCAACAGAAACATCTTTCCATTTTTGATATCTCCTAGATATTTAGTGCAATTCCTCTTCCAATGCCCTATGCCATTACAATGATGGGCATGGGAGAGCTATTCTCAATAGCTTTACCCTTTCCCTTGAAAGTGGAGGGCTTCTTCCCTTTACTACCACCTTTCTTGAACTTCCCCTTACTATTTTATATCCTTGGAGGTGCTAACATTTAGTCTCATGTCTCTCTCAGCTTGCACAAGCATCTTGTGCAATTCATGAAGAGAGGTTTCTCATGTTATGCATATTGTAGTTTACCCTAAACTTCACATATGCTTTTATTTTCCCAAGGAATGTAAGACTCGGTCAATAACGAGTTGTTCGGGAATGGTCACTCCTTGCAATTTAAGAGTCTCGACATGCTCAATCAATTTGAGTACATGAGGGCTAACCTTTGGTCCTCTTTTAGGTTCATGTTGAATAATGTGGAAGCCGTCTTATATTTTAAGATCCTAGGAGCTTGTGAAAAAACATGGTCACAAGCTTGTCATAGATCTCATAGGCCGTGCTCATCTTATGGCACTCCCTTAAAGATTGGCCTCCAACGAGAAGATCAAAAAGTTTTTGATCGCGGCGGACTCTTTGTGACTAGCCTCATAGGCTCGCCATGCGTGGCGGTTGACCTTTCATTAGGTGCGGTGGGAGAGGCCTTGGCAAGGTAACGAAACCTGTCGTCACCCGCCGCGGCCAAGTGGAGTTGCATATCCCAATTGGTAAAATTAGCGCCATTCTTTTCTAACTTGCATCAATCCATGAAGGATCAAAGTTATGAGACATTCATGAGAATTGGAGTATAGGTGGTGGTGGATGAATTAGCATTTGCCATTGCGAATAAACAATTATGACTACAAATTTTAAAGACATAAAGGAAATGTCAACATTTATCATTTTAAATACTTGTAAACATTTTAAACAAGTTTTAACATTTAAATAGTGACCTCTACCCCACTATTATAAATGATTCCGAGATCCAAATTCATATCAACTTGGGCACGGTAAGCCGATTCATCCCTCATTAACATAATTCGGTGGATTAACTCTTTAATCGATTCTACATTAGAACTCTCAGTCGACAATATTACTTTAATATTTATCTTAAGCCCGGAACACATGCGGCTACAGTCGCGAATTCTTCGGTTGAGCTCAATCCAAATTTCGAAATAATAACATTTATTACCCCACTTACCCAACGTAACAAGTTTAGCACCCTGGTGAGCCGAGCCTACTTCCTTGCGAAATTGGGATTCATGGGTTCTACATTTGGTAAGGCTTGATCTCTATTATTTATTATGAGAGGTCTTGTCAATTTATAATCTATCATGTAAAAGAGAACTAAATCGATGAATTAACGATTATTTTAATTGACACGGTCGAAAACTCGATAAAATATGCATGTCATGTTATGGCGATTTGGCAATGCATGCAAACATATTTAAATAAAATGCAAGCATAAAAATAAAACTCCTAGTATGGCCTTTCCTAGAATAGAAAATCATATAATCTATTACAAGTTTGGAAACCAACTCCTTTGGTCCCTTGAACTTCATAAGCACGCCTCCCAAGGTCACCGTCTCTCTCTCGGAACTCCTTTCCGAATGGCACCGTCTTTGGGAAACTCCGGTTTTAACAATTAGTTACAAAATATATAATAAAATTACAATAATTTCCTATTATACATTTGTAAAATAAAATAATACAATAAAAGTGATTCGAGATCACATTAAATTACAACCGAATCAATATTCCCTTACATTTCGGGCAATATCGATTACAACTAAGGCCATACAAGGAAAAATTACATAATTCCAAATTACATAAACCAAAATATGACATTCATAAATTGAAAATATGACATTCATAAATAAAATGCAGCATTATAATATGTATGAAACATGCTCATGTTAAATGCCAAATCGCTCTATTTAACGGTTTATATCGAATATAACCCGGTTTTACGGAAATGCGTGATAATAACACTTTAAAATTACCAAACAATACTTAAATCATATTTAAGTCCAAGTTAATTATCCCAACTCATTTAGGCCTCAAAAATTAGTCATCACTCAATTTTGACAATAATTCAACTTGTTGTTGTATAATTGCTCATAATTAGACTTTAAAATCATATTTTAATCAAATAAATCAAAATTTAATTACAATAATTTCAAATTTCAAATTTTAAATTTTTGTACATTCTGGAACATTTCCATGACACTCATAATGTCAAAAATCATGGTTTAAAAATTTCGAATCGGTTTAGAGAAAAATGGTTGCGCTTGATCGGTTTTATCAAATAAAATACATAAAGCATGCAAAAATTAATCATATTAAATTTTCAACTTTAGATCTGAAATGTGGGACATTTATGCAACCAGGAACAATTTTCTCTTGACATGAAAATTATTTTAGCTATATTTTCTAAAATAGTCACTATTTATGCCATTTTTACATTAAAAATTCATAAATCATGCAAGACAAATCACATAAGTCTGAAATTTTCCAGTATGACCAGAAAATATGCATGTGACAACATATCAAAATTTCATCATCAGATTCAGATCGGAAGTATATTTGCTAAATTAGTCACTATTTATGTCATTTTTACATTAAAAATCCATAAATCATGCTAGACAAATCACATCAGTCTGAAATTTTCCAGTCTGACAGGAAAACATGCATGTGACAACATACTAAAATTTCATTGTCAGATTCAAAGCGGAAGTATTTTTAACCATTTGACCTTTATTTATTTCATTTTATCATATAAAAATCATAAATCATACGAAATACGTCCACTTCACACGAAATTTTACATACAGTAAGTAAAATGCATGTGTGATATTGTGTAAAAATTTCAAGGTCAGAAGATAAGTCTAACTATTTTTAGCATTTTAAACATCATTTTACTCATTAAAATGTAATAAAAATACTAAAAATCATATTTGAGCACTATAAATTTCCATAACTCATCAAAATGACCTAAAATCATATTAGGACCAGAATATATTGACATGCAAATAACTTTGTGATTTTATCTTATAAAACACAAATTACTAGTTTTCATTAAGTTACCATAACTCGAAAAAACTATAAATCGATTATGCATGCAACAACCTTGGCTTTTGATACCGCTTGTAAGTTTCTTAAACTCGATATTAGACATTTCTAATATCATATTATTAATAGTTTACTCTTAAACTATATAAATCTTATGCATGCATAACAAAAGTATTAGAAGAAACAATTTCCTTACATTGATTATATGGAAATGGGCACAATATTTGAACTCCTTTCAAATATTGATCTTGAGCTAGTAAGATGAGGATGAATTCCAAGTATCAAATTAGAAACTCTCCAATTAGTTGCACCCAAGACTACCCTTAATCTCTACAAAATAATACTACACTAGTATTAAATGTAGTAACCCTTTATTATTTAACTAATAGATAAATTACTACCCTTATAATGATATTCTTATTGTAAGGAACACAAGAAGCATTTCTCAATTTCTTTTAGTGAAGATAGAGATTTTTGTAGAAAGATCAGCATCCCGCAAAAGAGAATTTATGGTTTATATTAAGAGGAGAACACACGCCCTCCTTGCCTTGTTGAAACCGGTCCACACCACCCCCACATGGTGGGTGTTGTCCTTTCTATTGGTCTTAACAATGTTAAAAAAGGTTGGTGTTTGGTAAATCGTTTTGGGTAAGATTCTAGTTTTAAACCCGTGCAAAATTTGCACGGGATTGCTACTTAAAACTATTAAAAATATTTGAATTGATTAATGTTTAGAAATTATCGATTTTTTTATAAACAAATTATTGAAATACAACATCAAAAAAAATTAAAACATACCGATTTTTTTAACCTTTATTGTCATTGCAATACAATGTATGAAATATGCTAAAGTACCTTTTGTTACATCAGAAAACCGAGTGACGGTTAGACAATTATTATTAACTTGTTTCATCATCCACTCATATTATGAACGATAAATTATATATGAAATTAATACTACAATATTTTGAACATCACTTTAAAGTGCTTTCGATTCTATAATTCCGTATTATAAATACGATCGAAAAAAAAGCAACATCGTCACATATTTCATAGATAAAAATGAAAAAAACCTGATATTTCAAATATTTGTTAGATCGGATAATAATTGTTGTGGTATTTTTTGTTTATTCAACTAATATATCTATGACTTTATAAAGAATCAAAAAAATGCGTTGTTACTTAAATGACTTTTTTATTTGTATTTTTTTTAATTAAACAAATTCTTTGAGATATTTGTATTTGTCTGACTCATTATATTATTTTGGTTACATTTTTATGACTTCCTTTGATTTATTTCATTATTATTATACGCTTAATTTTTTTAATTAACTAATTTCTTAAAAAAGATATTTTTTAGCTTTTTAAAGATTATGTATGTGTCAAATTGCTTTAGTTTTAATCATCCAAAAGTTTTCCAATTACCTTTTTTTTAACTTTCATGAATTTAAGAATAGTTACGATAATAGAAATATAAAATTTTATAGCAGGTTGGTTTTATTATTTTCTGAGTACTGAAATTTTTGTAACTAATCATTTTTTTAATGATAGTCAATCTGGTATTTTTTGAAATGTAAAAGGATATACTTTAAATCTATTAATAGAAATAAAATAAAGTTTAGTTAATAATGTTTTTTACAAATTTTATCGTGTGGTATGTTAATATTTAATAAGGATATACATCAGACATATATACTCCTCCTTATGTTGATTTTGGGCAAAATGTTACTACTCATTGTTATTTATTAAATAGTGGCGGTTGTCTTTCTTAATTAAATCACAAAGGCTATTTAGTGAGGTCACTTGTAAAAAAAAAGTCTTCTTTTTATCCATAAATTAAGGAACCAATAGGAATCACCTAAGTGTTTATGATTTTATATATAGTAGATACCATTCTGATAATTTTTTTGGTTCTACGATAGTATGGATTTGCGTAGTTACGACTCTTGACAGCTAACTATATTGTCGCTAACACTACATGTGGTATGGTGACATTTAGTTATCGTTACTGAGTCTTCTTCGAATCTCGATGATGAGCGTTTATAGTTCCGTCTGAGAGATTTTTTATTTAGTTGCAATAGTATTGTAATTTTAATTATTAATTATTAATTGTATTATTTGGACTTTATTTTGCATGAAATTGTTAGTTTAATTTTAATTTTTAATTTTTTATTAAGTTTTATATATATTAGACTTTGTTATTGCTAGAATATTTATTGTTAGAATATTGTAATTTCATAAGTTAAAACATAATCATTCTAAAATCATGGAATATGAAAATAATATGAAAATATGTTTATAAAATTATAAAATTATGGAATTTGTAAATATGTAAATAATTTAAATTAGAGGTGTTAAGATTAAGGAGAGAGAGTAAATAAATTAGAAGTATTAAGAGTGAGGAGAGAGAGTAAATAATCTTTTACTTTGGATGTAGGGCCCGCTTTTCCTTAATATTTGCAGCCAATCAGAAAGCAATAAATATTTCTGCTTTAGTATATAGTAGATAGTTAAATTCCGAACCTAATAAATATAAAAACTTTACCCACGATTCCACGAAGTCGAAACAACCCTAACACCCCAAAATATTCACAACTTATAAAACAAGCTATAAACCAAAACGCTTAACTACTTACTAACTTATCTCCTACAAAATAACCAAAATCCATAGTCAAATCAAACAAAAAATTATGTTGAAAAAGTCTACTCCCTTCCACAACAATCCAAAGTATAAATACATTAACTCCACAATAAATACAAAAATTATACACATAATCAACCAATAAATACCAAATTATACACAAATTAAGCCATAATCACTCCCTCATAATCTCATATAATTACAATAAATATAAATATACTTACGTTACAAGTTTTACCAAGCCTTTTCATTTTTATTACTACTAGGTTAATAAAATAAAAACATACATATTCCGTCTGAAAAATAAGACGAGATTATACTATCACTTTTTGGTAAAAAAATGTATCTAGAGTTTATGCCAACTTGTTTTCAATAGCGGTCACATATAGCCGTAAAATAGTTATAAATTCCGTCTTATTGCTTCAGATAGAAATGATCCGTCTGAACCAAGACGAGAAAGAAAAAGATTAGATAAAATGGAACAAATGTTACGGTGGGTGGAATAAGTAGGGTCAAGTTTTATTAGCACGAGATAATCTCACAACACTTCCCTCTTTCCCGCTTCTTCATCCCTTCAAAATCTCTACTCTTTTTTTTTTCTTTCTTCTTCTCTTTCTTCACTTTACTCCACTCACATTATACCCGAGAAAACAACAACATTTTTTTACAATAATTGCTCTTAGATTTTTTTCCCTTACTTGAGTATATATAAATTACTACTTTGTTCATCTTCTATATCATATCAACTTTTATTAGTATATATAATATATGATATATATATGGTTTATGGGTTTTATATATAGAAATATATAGAAAAAAGTTGGGTTTTTTTTGGGTGAATGTTTTGGGGTTTTGATAATTTGATTATCATGGATACTCCTGAAAGGAATCAGATCGGTACCCCACTTAATAAAATCGAGGTGGGTTTTTTTGTTTGATTGATTTTAAAGCAATTTTTTTTGGGTTTTTTTGGTTGTTTTGTTGACTTGATTTGGGTGAAAAATTGAGTCTTTTTTTAATTTGCATGTTGGTGATTTGTCCAATGTTGTGAAAGTAGATATGGGTTTTGTTTAATTTGTAAAAATGGAAATGGGTTTTGTTTAATTTGTGAAAATAGTTTGTGAGTTTTGTAGATGGATCACTTGTTGAAGTTAGTAGTACTCCTTCCGTCCCAATCAATTGTCGACCTTTTATTAAAATACCGTTCACAAAGAATAAAAAAGGTGAACAAATGATCGGGATGGTGGGAGTAATTTGGAAATCTGTATGAATTTATATGAGTAAATAGTGGGTTGAGAACTTACTATGGAGTTTCTAAGTTTGGAGCTTTGTGTGAGTTTGAAGTGCATCTATGATTTTGTCGAAAATCAGACTGTATAAACCCTGATTTGTTCGACTTCTTTATACTTTTGGATTATGATTGTTGTTATCATTCACATTGCTGTTATATTTTGGTGCTGCATTCACTAGATTTGATCCAAATTGGTAATTGTGTGGTTCTGTTTTACTTTTGGTTTGTCGATTTCTCCGAAGTAAATGTCTGAAGTTGTGTTTGTATGCAGGAGTCTCCATTTTCAAACTTTGCTAATAGTCTTTCTCCAATAAATGCTGTGAAGACGATACATGTGTCTCAGACATTCAGCTCGCTTAGTTTTACATCGCCTCCATCTGTTTTCACATCACCGCATGTGAGCCTGCAGAAGGAGTCTAGGTTCTTAAGAAGGTATTATGACAATGTTCCAATGGTTTTCAATATCTCGATTTCTTTGTGTCTCAATTTCACACAATGCTGCGTTTAGTATATCCGTCTTTTGATCTGCGTTCTACCACCTAACATTTTGGCTGGAGTAATGACTTTGTTAGTGTTCAGTAAAAGGAAACAGAATGCTAGGTAGTGTTGGACGGCAGTATCTGACAGAAAACCCGGTTTTATCTTTTTTCAGGCACCAGATATTAGATACAGTAAAAGCACAGTGTTCTAACGATGAAGGAAACAAAACATCTGAAGCTGAACGGGAAACCAGTCCCGATCAGCAGCCTAACAATTCAATAAGGGCAGAAGCCGTGGGAGAAGGGGTTCCGTGTAATGAAAGTACTACTGAGCCGCTCTGTGATCTTTCAGACCCACGGCCTCTTACTTATGATTGCGGAAGTCCTGATTATAGGAAAGCGGGTCCTTCCATTATGACATCATCAATGGCCGTTGTACCATTTGTGCAAGACCCTTCTATTAGGGGATCGTTTGGTACTGAAATAAAGTCCCCGGAGGTGAATCATAATAATGAAGAGACGGGATGTGATTGGGAGAGTTTAATCTCTTGCAGTACTAATCTTTTTGTTTTTGATTCACCTAATGACGTGGAAACTAGAAAAGGACCATTCCGAAAGTCATTAGAAGAAGAAACCAATGTTTATGCCTCTCTTTTATCCCGCTTCCAATCTGATGATGCCAATGACATGCAACCTTCATGTCATCCCACTTCAGGTAGTTATAATGAAGTTCATGAAACTATTGGTCTATCGACTCAACCCACAGACACGATTGAGTTGCAGCAATTTGACCAACCACCTGAAGATTTGGGAATTACAAATGTGAATGAGTATTTTGCTGCTGAAACTGGTGAAAAACCAGGAAATAAGGTAAGAAGTCGTCGTGCATTTGCTGCACCTATTGGCTTCATGCTTTCCGTATGAATCATACTTACAGTTATGTTACTTTTAAAATAATGGGAATCTTCTCTAAATCATTTCATGTTGTATGCTTGCAGAATTTCAATGGTTTATACAGAGGAATAAGACGGCGATGCCTTACTTTTGAGATGGCAAGACCTAAGAAGAGTGGAGAAGGCGTTCCCTTTGTTAGTTCTTTGTCTTCATTGCAAAATGGAGAAAACTCTGTTTCCGCAAGTAAGCACCCAGTCACACCTCAGGGCGATCCCTCAAGGTGCATATTTCCAGGTATTGGTCTGCATTTGAATGCTTTGGCCGCTGCTTCAAAGGACTGCGGAATTGCCTACCAAGAAATGATTTCTCCAACAAGTCAAGAGCCTCTTAGCAAATCTTCAGCTTCTAACTCCTACGAAAAAGATGGGGGTCCCACTGAAACTGGAGCTGAACTAATTGAAGATTTTGCCCAGCTGAATTCAACTAGTCCAAAGAAGAAGAGGTACGGCCTGTTTATTTCATGATCTCTAGTAGATCATTCAGCGCATTTACTTTCCATTTTAGGACAAGTCTTGTTTTTCCCCGTTAATGTTGTATTTGTATGGCAATTCCTATAGGCGGAAATTTGAAGATGGTGGAGAAGGCGAGTCATGTAAACGCTGCAACTGCAAAAAGTCAAAGTGCTTAAAACTGTAAGTTGTTATAAACTTATAATTTAGATTCATATTGTCAAGTCTTCAAACTATGTAATCAATTACTCCCTCTGTCCCATTCATTTGTTTACCTTTTATGTTGTCGTATTTTTTTTACACTTTCCGGAATTTAACCCTTGTTTCATTCCAATTCAAAGAATAAAACAAAAAAAGAGATCATAAGTTGAGTGCACTAGATTTGGAAGGGAGAAGGATTAGGGAAAGTAGTAAATTACTTTTCTTTTGACATTGTATGTCCACATTCCCAGTTTAACTCTTCGTTTTCTTTACTCGGTGTAGGTATTGTGAATGCTTTGCTGCTGGTGTTTATTGCGTGGAGCCATGTTCGTGTCAAGACTGTTTCAACAAGCCAATTCACGAAGATGTTGTTCTTGCAACTCGCAAGCAGATTGAATCTCGTAACCCACTTGCATTTGCTCCTAAAGTTATTAGGACCTCAGATTCTGCTCAAGAAATCGGCGTAAGTAGATTGACACGGAAAATAATGTTGTCCATTTTACCTTTCAATTTAACGAATATATTCTACTCCCTCCTAGTCACTCATTTCTTCCCCTTTCCCTTTTACACAAAAATTAAGGAAATGAATTTGGACCACACAAAACACATTACCCCACATACAAATGAATTTAGACCACACAAAACACACAACCTCACATCCAAAAAGGGAAAGAGGGAAGAAAACCCGACTTACCCAATAAGGAAAGAGGGAAGAAATGACCGACTAAGAGGGAGTATATGATTGGATTGAGATCTGAGATGTTTTAATTTGACATGATCCAAACAGGAAGATTCGACCAAAACGCCTGCTTCAGCACGTCACAAGCGAGGTTGCAACTGCAAGAAATCAAGCTGTCTGAAAAAATACTGTGAATGTTATCAGGTATTCCACTTTACCAGTTTCTATTATTTTTTTTACCCTGGACGGACGGTCATGTAATAGAGCAAATTTTCTTGTTTCGAAGGGCGGCGTTGGATGCTCCATTAACTGCAGATGTGAGGGGTGTAAAAACGCATTTGGTCGAAAGGATGGTGAGTTCATAATACTATACAGCATTATATTCTTATTAAATCAGTCTTCGCTGTTTCTTCCCTTGAATAACATATCTTTTTCATACTACTAAGAATCTGATGAGCGGAGTTTTAACCTTCAGGTTCTACTTACCTTGCAATTGAAACCGAAACAGAAGAGGAAATAGTTTCCGAGAAAAGAATAATAAATAAAAGCTTAGATCTTCCTGGATTCCGCAATGATGATAGCAAGAGTTCTGAATTTGCCCTTCCGAAGACACCTTTAAGCCATTTCAGGTATGTTACTTAGATACACTTTCCTTAATAATGCGTGTGCCCATACACTGTATACTAAGATTAATTATTTTCCGAGTTAATGTGTTTATTCGTAAGTGTTAATCATGTGATTCTCTTATTTGTAATAGGCAACCAGTCCCGGGGCAAACATCCTCAAAGGGAAAGCCACCAAGATCGTCTTTACTGACTATTACCTCATCCGTTTCCTTGCATCCAAACGAAGGACAAGGAAGATCGACATTTGTGACTTGTGAATCCAAGATAGAGAACCAATACCAGAATGTTTCAGAACACGAAATACCTGACGTCCTTCAAATCAGCAGTCCACCTAGAAGTGCCCTAAAGACATTGTCTCCAAATAGCAAGAGGATATCTCCTCCTCAACAAGGCAAGGGACAATCGCCTAAACTTAGGACCAGCCGTAAGTTGATCCTCCAATCGATTCCTTCATTTCCTTCGCTCACTCCTGGACGTTAATCAAATTACTTGCCATGGCGATATGAAATAAGACCGTATTGTCTCTAGTTACGTTAGCATAATAGTCGTTTAGTGTTGTTAGCTACCTGTATAATAATCATGTATCTTAGTTTTCATAATGCTCATCTTCTTGATAGGTATGTAATGACAGTGAAATTACTCATTTCGCTCATTAATGAACTTATTTTGCACATTCAGCTCAGCTGCTCTGTAGAGTTCTTGTAATGTAGTAATGAAAAAACGAGCACAGCTATGATCTTTACAATCATTACATCATGTGTCAGCGATTTTGTTTCTATATTATAATTGAGTCAACAGTAGATCTCGTTTAAGACAATCTTAAGATAAGACTTCTCGCAATTTCACTTTTCATTTTAACATTATTTAAATCGGTTGTGAGTACGTTTTAACTTAAGTGATGCAAGTGTTTAATCTTCGAGACTGATATGTTGCAAATATTAGAAGTAAGAACAAACCAATAAATAAAAGAGAAAGAGTAAGAGTATAACCAACGCAGGAAAATGAAAATGGAATGATTAAGATTGATAAATAGACACTTTGGATCTTGATTACAATGAAAAAGAATTGAAGATTAAAGTTCCCAAAAAGTAAGAAAAACGGGGGAGAAAAGTGCAAGGTCCCCCTGTGCTTGCTTACATGGTGGAGGTGCAATATGCATGGTGAAATGTGCATGGTCGTGCCTTCTCTGGAATCGATAAGCACGGTGGCTTTGGTGATGCCCACGGTGGCTTTGGTGATGCGCACGGTTGCTATGTTTGCCTTGGTTTTTGCACTTTTATTGCTTGTGAGTTGTGACTGGCTAGGTAGCACGGACATTTCTCCTAACCAGCCGTCCCGTGTCGGACACCGTGTCGGACAAACGGACACCTATAAACAAGGAATGTGAGATTGAAAGACTAGAAGATGTTGATTAGAAGATGAGTTTGGGTAGGAAAATTGATTAGAAGATGAGTTTAGGTGGGAAATGAGAATAAATTATACTTAAAGTCAAGTTTTACACTCAATTATTTACATTTAATATCAAATACTAATACAAAAATAAAAGTGTATGTTATTTATAACTATAAAATACATATTTTATTAAATTTAAATGCCGTGTCCCGTGTCCTATATTTCACGAGATGCCGTATCACGTGTCCGTGTCCGTGTCCGTTTTGGTGCTACCTAGGTGACGGGTCTTGGGCTCTTCATTTGGTGTCATGGCTGCCTTCAGACTCTAGATGGATTGTCGTGCATCCTGAGAATGCCTAGAAAAGCGTGATATAATGGCAACAAGCACCCGAACCGAGTGAAGTCTATCGACCAATTTAACACATTATAAGAAGCATTTGAATGACCCGAAAACTAAAAGTACGTCAAGGGAATAGTTCACAAATGAAGGTTAATAACGGAGTTATCAGGATGTTACTGTGTAAGCATCGAGGTAGTGGTAGTGCACTGCACAAGGTTAGTCATACTCGACCGAGGGAATTCGAGAAGTTGAAGATTGCTTTTAGGTTGAAAGTTGATGGTGTCAAAGGTGAGGTGGACCTTGACAAGGCTTTAGTGCTCGACGAATCAGGGCTAACAAGAATAAGTTCAACAATCATATTGAAGAGTTTGTCTTGTGTTCAAGATTACAATATCAACAGTGAAGAGGACTTCAAGATTCAGATTGAAAAGTTTGTCTTGTGTTGAAGATGTTCAAGATTACAATATTAACACTTTTAATTAAAACCCTGTGTTTGATTAGTCACGTTTACCCAACATATCCCCCTCCAACACAAAGAGAACATAACCGAGGAATCAACCATTGACATTATGGAATCACCATCTACACACCCGAATTAGTATACCGATACTCACCCTAACTCACAATCTGGGCCAATGCACCGTGTACAACCTAAACCCAAACGATGACGTTATTCGACTCTAGAGAGGGACTTCCACTTTTCCACCTTACCATTAGCAAAATTTTTACCTTTGTGTCTGTCTACAGCCTGAAAATAACTTACCTTCGACGTCTTCACTGCTAACGAAACATGTCAAAGTAAGTCTTTTATGTTTCCAGACACCTCGTGAGGCTGTCAATGCATATCCATCCAAACGGTATAAATCACGACGTAACTGTACACCCCCCCCCACCCCCTCACGGGGACCATAAACCCAAGTCACTTTCATTACCCATGAGCTATACACCCATAACCTCCAGGGTCCCGTTGACTAAGGGATAATAGATTTCCCACAATTTTAGATTTTTAGATCATAAAATCACTTCACTTTATGATATATAAATTTATAAGTAACATAATGTAATTAAATGAACACACATTTGTTAAACACCAATGTTAGGTGTGCACTGTAACATTTTTAATTAAAACCTTGCGTTTGATGAGTTACT
The DNA here is from genome assembly GCA_022085475.1 of Heliosperma pusillum. NCBI lineage: Eukaryota > Viridiplantae > Streptophyta > Magnoliopsida > Caryophyllales > Caryophyllaceae > Heliosperma > Heliosperma pusillum. The sequence continues at coordinate 18,650 of JAIUZE010067086.1, forward strand.
TTTACTCAACACATGTGGCTGGCCAGGTCAAGTTTTACCACCCCTTTGTCAACCATAATAATAAGACTCATAACTCATAAGTCATAACCTTCGCAACCGCACACTCCTCTCCCTCTACTTACTTTCTATATCCCTGCGTCTTTGCAGGGCTCAAATTTCTTTGGAAAATCCTGCTTTTCCCTTCAACCTCTCCTCGTTCTAGAATCTTGATCATCATTATTCGGCACTCCTCCTAATTACTTAAAACACATACATGGTAAAATAGTACGTAGTTATATAAGATGTACTTGAGTAATTATTTTTTTTATTATTGTATCACCGTTGTTGTATTGGCACAATTAATTCCCGTATTCCATATGTACCCCTTTTATTTCTCACTCGCACCCCTCTCATTTCTCATATACCACTTCTCACTCTAGATAATCAAAACACCGAAAACCCGTCATCTCCTCCCAATCACCCAAAAAAAAGAAGAAGAAAAAACTAATCGTTGAACTAAATACCCACTATCAACACATCAACACCAACACACCACCCCTTCCCCACTACCCAGAACCGCAAACGCGACCACCGCCCCCACAGTCGACCACCCTTTTCCAAGCAACACCAAGCTAGCACCACTCTATACAACTACATACCCGCACGCTTGACGCCAACGACCTACCCCCGCGTCGAGCACCCTCCCCACGTCTACAACCCCTCTTCCCATAACCATCCCTTCAACAACCCAAAAAAGATCCCTAATTGTGGAAAAAAACTCTTTTTTTAATAAATAAAAAAACTAACTACTTCCTCCGTTCCATATAATAGTTTACGTATTCCATTTTAGGCCGTTCCACTTAGTTCTTTACGTTTCTTTTTATGGACATCAATAATTATGTTAAATTACCATACTATCCTTGTAAAAGTACGTACCCCACTTGTTTTCACCCATTCTTAATACAACAAACAAAAGCAACTTATAAGAGGGCAATTTGATAAACTAACATATGTAAAAGTAGGTACCCCACTTGTTTTCACTCATTCTTAATATTTGTGCAAAAAACAAACGTAAACTATTCTATGAAACGGAGGAAGTATATCGATTAAAAGACGGGTCTTAATAAACATGAATTACAATTCATAATTTTCGAACGATTAACTAATTGGTTAGGTTTAGTTTTACAGGGAGAAGGGAGAGAACTCTGTGAAGAATCACATGTAAGGTTATGCCACACTGGAGAAAGAGATAAGTCTAAGTTTTAAGTGAATGGGCTACTCCTCCCATTGCCAACGGGTTTTGGGATGGAACCTCTTATGACTTGTAAAGTGGACACTCTCTCCTCCTCGAAGGGCGCGACCCAGGCCCGTATGCGAATCTAACATGATATCAGAATCCAAGGTTCAGTCCTGGGTTACGACACGAAGACGAGTCCGAAAAACGACGACATTCTCGTCTGAAAAAAATGCGAAACTGGGCCACTATTTGGCGAGTTCCAAAAGCGACGACGTTCCCGCCCGACGAAACAGGTTTGAAAAAGAATTCGCACCTGTTGATCGAAAAAAGAGACCTTACATGTGTGGGGGCGTGTCAAGAATCACTTGTTGGTCTCCCACATCGGAGAAAGAGAGAAGTGTAATCTACTTTATAATTGAAAGGGCTAATCCACCCATTGTCAATTGGTTTTGGGATGGAACCTCCTTAACCTTGTAAAGTGGACACTCTCTCCTCCTCGATGGGCGTGACCCAGTCTCATATACGAATTTAACATGGTATCAAAGCCCAAGGTTTAGTCCTGGGTTCCGACACGAAGAGGGGTCCGAAAAATGACGATGTTCCCGTCCGACAAAAGACGAATTGAAACTGGGCCACTATTTGGCGGGTCCGAAAAACGACGATGTTCCCGCTCGATGAAACATGTTTGAAAACAATGGCGTTCCTGTCGATCGATTAAAAAGGAGACCTTACATGTGAGGGGGCGTGTGAAGAATCACATGTAAGGTTATCCCACATTGGAGAAAGAGAAAAGTGTAAACTACTTTATGAGTCTAGGGGCTACTCCTTCCATTGCCAATTGGTTTTGGGATGGAACCTCTTCGGACTTATAAAGTGGACGACACTCTCTCCTCCTTGAAGGGTGCGGCCAGGCCGGTATACGAATCTAACAAACTCTTTAACTCTTTTTACTTCTTTTCTTTCTTAAGACGAAGGAAAAATATATGTTAGGACAATAAGTGTGAATTAGTATGTTAGAACAATACTTGGTTGATGATGCCAAGTTTCATTGTCATTTAATGGTTTGCTTCTTAATTATGATTTATAGCATTTGAAGTTCTCAATTATTTCTCAAGGATGGTGCAAATAAGATCAAAGATGAAGAAAGTCTTAGCCTACAAATCTGATTATTACTTTCCAAATATGATTAGACCTCATCATAATAAAAAAATGTTTTTGGGTTCCTTCTTTCACACACCTTTTCTTCTATAAATAGCGTCCTTATTTCTTATTTATTACCAAGACTTTTAAGAGCATTTATTGAGAAACTTTGCAAATCGTTTCTAAGTTTAAAGCTTTGTTTTCAAGTGTTTGCAAAATCGTTTTAAGTTTTAAAGTCTTCAATCGTTTTTCAAAAGAGCTGTGAATCTCCATGTATCAGTTCGCTGCACTGTGACATCTAAGTTTGTTCCATGATCTCGTGTTTAAGTCTTAATTGTGATCTCCATGTTCATTAAGTGAACGATTGAGATTCAAGACTCTGTAAACATGTGAGATAGAACACATAAACTCTTGAAGCGGAGTAGCTTTAAGTTTGACTGCAACCGGGGTTGGTTGACGAGTTATTTTCATTGTAAGGGATTTAGTAAGTTTGAGTAAATTTCTAAACAAACAACAAAATAACATTGGACGTAGGCTTCGGAGTAGAACCTGAACCAATTTAAAAACATCGTCTGGTTTGTTTATTTAATTTCACGTTTGTTCTCCTTATCTATTTACTGTTTATCTCGTAATTATGTCTGTGCCACAGTCTTCCATACTGTGACTCAGACCTGCTGATTTTTCTTGTAAACTTAAATTCAGTTGTGTTTCTCAAGTCTTATACTTAATTATCCTTGCTTGTGTTACCACATAACCAAGTTAAGGAGATATTTATAAAAGTACATCTAATTCACCCCCTCTGAAGAAGATGATAACTTTTGTATCAATTATTCTTATCAGTGATGCATACAATATGTTAGCATATATACAACCATAATCTCCTAATATTAGGCAACTACTTCCTAGCTAATCGGAAAGAAATATTTACACAATAACTATATGCCTAAATATAATATACACCATACAAATAGATAACCGATATCTCGCTTCATATCTTCTCAATACTCCCCCTCAAGTTGGAGTGGTTTGGTAAGACGACTCCTAACTTGGACTGTAGATATTGGAAAGCGTCTCCGGCTAAGGCTTTAGTAAAAAGATTGGCAATTTGCTCCTTGCTTCGCACATGAGACGTAACTATAAATCCTTGCACAATGTGATGTCGAATAAAATGGCAATCGATTTCGATGTGCTTGGTTCGGTCACGAAAAACCGGATTTTTAGCTATGTGTATCGCCGCTTGGTTGTCACAATACAAACTCATGGGCCGAGTATGATCAATACCCAACGACTTAAGAAAAGACTTAACCCAAAGTACCTCACTCGTGAGAGCTGCTAAGGCTCGATACTCGGCCTCTACCGATGACTTTGCAACCGTCGTTTGTTTCTTTGCCTTCCAAGAAATGGGCGAATTACCCAATGCAACATAATACCCTGTGATTGACTTCCATGATAATGGACATTTAGCATAATCCGAATCCGAGAACCCACGAACACGTAAATTGCATTCACGACTAATAATAATACCTTTGTCGGGCGCTTCTCTTATGTAACGTAAGGCTCTCATTACTGCATTCCAATGGTCTTCTCTCGGTGCATGTACAAATTGCGAAAGTATGTGCACCACATATAGCAAGTCCGGTGTCGTAATAGTCAAGTAAATAAGCTTCCCAACTAGCCTCCTATACTTCAAAGGGTCATCAAGGAGACGTCCCTTGGCTAGGGACAAATCGTGATTTGGTTGGATGGGAGTGTCAATTGGTTTTGCTCCCTCCAATCCTGCTTCTTTAATTATATCTATTGCATATTTACGTTGACTAAGAAATAATCCCTTCGAACCTGTAGCCACTTCGATTCCCAAGAAATACTTAAGTCGACCCAAGTCTTTAATTCCAAAACTTCGGTCCAAAATAATTTCCAGTCATATGCTAGCTGCTTCATTATTACTCACTACTATCATATCATCCACATAAACAAGTATTCCAAGGAAAACACCATTTTTATTATAAGTAAAAAGAGAATAATCGGCCATTGATTGCACAAAACCATACCTCGTCAAGGAACTTCTGAGCTTTTCGAACCAGTTTCTTGACGCTTGCTTGAAACCGTACAATGATTTATTGAGCTTGCACACCTTATTTGTTCCTCCTTTGTCAAATCCATGAGGCATTTTCATAAAAACTTCCTCTTTCAAATCCCCATGGAGAAAAGCATTGTTCACATCTAATTGAGCAGTTGACCAATTCTTTGAGACGGCAACAATTAATTAACACCGAACACTCGTCATTTTCGCAACAGGAGCAAAAGTCTCGTGGAAATCAATTCCTTCAATTTGTGTATATCCTTGCGCTACGAGTCGTGCTTTATATCTTTCAATGCTACCGTCTGCATTGTATTTCACTTTGTATTGTAAACCCATCGACACCCTATTGGTCTCTTTCCCTTCGGCAGCTCCATTATAGTCCATGTCCCATTTTTTTCGAGTGCCTCATATTCCTGCAACATTGCTTTTCGCAACTCGGGAATGGGAGCTGCTTCGGAATAATGATGTGGCTCGATGATTTTGTCAATTTTGCTCAAAAAAACATTTATGAGATTTAGAAAAACAATCATGTGTGACATAATTAATCAAGGGATAACGAGTACCTCTCTTCTTGGACTTGGACTAGACAGTGGGAGTAGCTGATGGCGCGGGGTCTATTATGCGGGTCGACTTGCAATAGTAATCTTTCTTCCATGTGGGCTCGAATTTTTGTCGAGCTCCTCTTCCCATCTCGTTGTCACCAACATTTTCCTCTCTGTTTTCGCCTAATGCAGGTCATGTTTCTTCCATTTCAGTACTGACTTCTTCATTGTGACTCTCCTGACTTTCATTCAAGGTGCTTTCACCATCATGGACAATAATTTCTTCAGGGTTTTCGTGCTCTATGTCTAACGTAGGAGTGCTAAAATGCTCAAGTAATTTTGTATTATCATTTTCATTCGCCGTTCTTATATCAATAAAAGAAAAGACGTGCTCATAAAAAGTCACATCTCGACTCTCAAAAATACGACGTCTCTTGAGATCATAAACTCTCCAACCCTTCTTGCTTGATGGATACCCAACAAAAATACACCGTATTCCCCGTTCATTGAATTTATCTCGAGATTTTTCTTTATTGTGTACGTAACATAGACTCCCGAAAATTCTCACATTATCAAGGTTTGTTTTTTGACCATATAAAACTTCGTATGGTGTTTGTCCCTTCAAAACATGGGTAGGATTTCTATTAATTAAATATGCAGTGGTCACAATGTACTCCCCCCAAAATTCAATCGGTAAATTTCCTTGAAAACGTAATGCTCGGGCCTTTTCTAATATGTCTATGAATCCGTTCCACTCTCCCATTTTGTTGAGGTGTGTCAATGTTACTCGTTTGAAAAACAATTCCATGTTCGCTATAATATTCTTGTAATCCCCCGGATAGAAATTCTGTTCCGTTGTCACTTTGAACTACTATTTTCACTTGTTTTTCAAACTGAGTTTTAACCATATTGCAAAAATTTATCATTAATTGGACCACCTCACTCTTTTCTCTCATAAGATAAACCCAAACCGCTCTACTTTTATCATCTACGATGGTGAGAAAATATTGGGCTCCATTGAAACTTTTCACACGATAAGCACCCCAAATATCACAATGAATAAGTCCAAACAAAACATCATTACGCTTCTTATTCAACTTAAAAACTGACCGTGTTTGTTTAGCACGACAACACGGGTCACAAATATCCTTTGAATTCCAAATTAAATTAAAACCAAGCAAATTAGAAAAAAGAGGTAAGATGCTACTCGATGGGTGGCCGAGTCTGTCATGCCAAAGTCGAATATCTCATGTCTCATTCACCTTAGCAAGCGTCTCATCTCGACATCCTTGAAAATAATAGACCCCGTCTTCATGCTCCCCCCGTCCAATCTTCATCCTCGTAGATAGGTCCTGTATCACACAATGATTAGAATAAAAGGTCACAATGCAATTGTTTTCTTCTATAAGTTGTTGGACGGAGAGATTAAATCACATGTTAAATTGGGGAGATAAAGAACGTCCTTAAGGACGAATTTGTCACTCAATACAACTTTTCCATGTTCTCGAGCAGTGATATGAGATCCATTTGGAAGGCCAACAGTAGACGGGTTTCGACTGTGAATATTCTGAAATAAATGTCGTTGTCCCGTCATGTGGTGTGAAGCACCACTGTCGAGGAGCCATCAGGTTTTATTCATACCTGATTTTTTATTGTTACTTTCACTCTTTGCCGGCCAATAGAGTCCGGAGTCCAATTAATTCCTCCACTGTCAAGTTGTGCGTGCTGCTACCGCCTTCGCCATCAGTCACGCCCGCTGCATTCGCCCTCTGTTGGCTGCCACGACCTCCACGACCACGGCCTCGACGACCTCTGCCTCTTCCTCTTCCTTTGTTCCCTGGCTTGGTCCTACAATTTTCTTCATTATGCCAAGGCTTTCCACAATGCCCACAGTAGAAGATTTCTTGGTCATCTCGGTCAGATGCAACGTTGCTGCCTCTGCCACGCCCTTGAACTGGGTTTTCTGCAATTTTTGACGCAATAGCCGACTCTATTTCTGGTGCTTCTTCCTTCCTCTTGGTCATTGCCTTATGTCTTTCTTTCCTTCAAACAAGAGCATATGCCTTGCTCAATGACGGAATCTCATCATCCATGAGAATGTTTGAACGGATGTGACCATAGAGGCCCGTGTCGAGCCCCATAAGAAACTGATGCACTTTCTCTTCCTCGCGCTCTTTGAGGATCTCCGTAGCTGCTCCGCAAGTGCATTGAGGAACTTTGCTATAACTAGCCAATTCATCCCAAATCATTTTCAAATTGTTGTAGTATTGAACAACTGATTGATCTTTCTTTTGTTTACATTCATTCAATTCTCCCTTTAATTGATGCACCCTTGGTGCGTTTCCGGCGGCATACCGTTCTCGTAATTCCTTCCAAAGTTCTGTAACGGTTCCTAAAAAATTGATACTGGCGTGCAACTCCTCTTGAATCGAGCACCGTATCCATGACTTGAGCATAACGGTGCACTGTGACCACGCTACCGCTTCAAGGGACTCGTCTTGTCCTTTAGGAGTGACAGGCTCCTTAATTTTTCCTTCAATGAAGGCCAATTTATTTTTTGCATCTAGAGCCGTCTTCACCGCATCAGCCCATAAATCATAATTGTCTCCATTAAATTTCTTTGGAGTCAACATCAAACTTGGATTTTCAGTTGGGTGAAGATACAAAGGAGAAGGCGGCGAGATGTGATTGGATTTAATGTCTTTGTTTTTGTTTCCGTCACCGTTTGTCATGGTGATGACTTGATTAATTTGAAATTTTGATTGATAAGAATTTTGTGATTTTACCGGGATTGAATTTCCTCTCTGATACCATGAAGAAGATGATAACTTTTGTATCAATTATTCTTATCAGTGATGCGTACAATATGTTAGCATATATACAACCATAATCTCCTAATATTAGGCAACTACTTCCTAGCTAATCGGAAAAAAATATTTACACATAACTATATGCCTTAATATAATATACACCCTACAAATAGATAACCGATATCTCGCTTCATATCTTCTCAATACCCTCCCCCTCTTAGGTGTTAATCGTTCTTAACTATTCATAGTAAGTTAGTGTGCGGAATTTATCAATTACGTAGAGAATATTATTCATATATTCATACATGGCTAATATTTGGAGATACTCGTACTTGGTTAAAAAAAAAGAAAAAAAAGAAAGAAAAACGGATAAAACATTCCATGCAAGGAAACTTCACTGGGAACAAGTCGTATTCCATAAAATGGTACAAACCACATGGATTGCGTCTCTCAATTAATGATCAACTAACCAATAGTTGTCTCTTCACTGTCTTCTATTTGCCTCTCACAAATAACAATAACAATATTAACGTGTTGACTCACTCATACGCTCTTTATAACTTCTAATCAAAGAAATCGAGTAATAAACATTTAAACAACTTGAATCTTGATACGTTTCACACTTATAACCTACAAATTCTGATCTCGGATTTAGGGATAAAGCTAAACACAGTCTGAGCAGCGGGATCCTGGGAAGTTATTGGGAAAAAAGTATACACGATAACTCTTTTTTGATAAAATATAATAACCATGATTAGAAATATATATAGATGAGATTGATGTTTCAGCCATACGTCAAAATTGAACCTACCTTCGTCCTTGCTCGGATTATCATTGAAAAAAATTAACTTACATCAAATCATTATATATACCATAGAACTTAAAATAAAACGTAATTGTACATGTATAACGGTTTCAAACAAGACTAGTTAGCGAATATCGTATTCACTTGATGATATAATTGAACTTTTCAGACTAGCCCTAAAAAAAGTACTAGTACTTCATACAACATAAAAAAAACACTAATTAAGGAGAATATACTGGTGGATGTGGTATATACTTTGGAGGAGACGGTGGTGGCGGTGGAGGAGGAGACGGAGGAGGTGGCGACGGTGAACTTACGGTACAACCAAAAGAATTACAATTTGGTGGGTAAGAAAGGAAGGCTTTACACTCCATAGGAGATCTTTGTAAAGGCCTATTTACCACACAGTTAAACTTGTCATCTTTAACCTTCAACTCCATGCACGTAGGCGCTTCGGTGCAAAAGTAATTATGTGAGTACGTAAAATTTTGCAAATTTGGTAAACTACAAATATTCGAAGGTACTTCACCATATAACTTATTATATGCAACGTCAAGTTGTTCCAATTTCTTCATATTACCGATACTTTCAGGTAAATTCCCGGTAATGTCGTTAAAACTAACGTCCAATACCGTCGCCTTAGTTAATTCCCCGATATTTTGAGGTAAACACCCTTTTAAACCCGAGTTTAAGAGGATAATTTCCTCTAATTTTTCTCCCATTTTGGTAATTTCACTAGGGAAACAACCATTTAGGTTATTATTAGCTACAACAAGTACGGAAACAGGGGATTTACCGAAACTTCCAGGGGAATATGACGTGAAATTGTTGTTATTAAGGAATAATGCATCGAGTTTTAAGTCGAATAGAGCAGGCGGGATTGACCCTTCGAAGTGGTTAAATCGAATATCTAAGAATCTGAGGTTTTGTAATTTGAGTAGTACAGAAGGGAAAACGCCGCAAAATAAATTGTTACTTAGGTCGAGCTCGTGGAGGAGTTGAAGGTGGCAAAATGAAGCGGGTATAGGTCCAAAAAATCGATTAGAATTTAAATGAATGAGAGCTAAATCGGGTAGGAGATATCCAATTTGGTCGGGTATGGTACCGGCAATGTTGGCATGGTTAAGGTCGATACCAGCCACGGTTGTTTGTGTCGGACAGTCGGGTACGGGTGCGCAATAGACTCCCGTGTAGTTGCACACGTTATAGCCGGTCCAACTTAAGGTGAAGTTGTTAGGGTCAGAAGTTATTAATTTTTTCCAAGATTGGAAAAATGTGTAGGCATTTTGGAGTTTTGGGTTATTGTTGTTGTTATTATTGTTGTCATTTGTTGCTTGAAGTGTAGGAGTTGGAATTGTGAAAAAGAGTAGAAGATAAAATGTAGTGAAGAGAGGAAGAGAGATTGATTTAGTGTTGGTGTTCATTATTGTTGTTGTAAGTTGATAAAGGAGGATTTTAAATTTGCTTGCTATGTTTTGTGCTATTTTTGAGGTATATAAAGGGAAGGAAAATGAGTGTGTAGCAAATTGGTGGTGTAAGTTGGTGTTGACTAACATTTTTTTATAATATGTTGAAAAACTCATAACCAAACCAATTAACTAAGGTGCTCAAATTTTTTTTTTGTATTACCTAGTGGCAATACATAGTGAATAAACTAAGGTTAAGAGTCATTTTTGCCATTTGTTTAGTGTTTTGGTATGTAATAGTCTCTCCGTCATGATCAATTGTTATCTATTTTTATTTTAGGGCGTATTATATATTTCTATTTCTGCTCAAAATTACACAAGCTGGCAAATCGACATATAATGTGTGAAAGTGGATATGTGAGATCGATAACCCTTTAATTTATCATTATTTATCTATACTTTTTCTTATTTTCTTGGTCTTTGTGTCAAAATGAATAAATAACAAATGATCGAGACAGATGGAGTATTTAACTGGTTTATTTTGTAATTCACTCAAGTGTGATTATATGAACTATATAGTAGTATGTATATATTTTCAATTTTACGCTTGTATATTATATTCTCATTCCTTAAACCTGAACTTGAAGTTGCTTAACCTATTTATTTATTTTTCATTACACCATTGTTGATTTTTTGTTTTATTTTTCATCTCATTTAATGAAAATATAAGCACAATAATTATAATATTGTCTATCTGAAATAATTATAATGTTATTTTAATATTGTATTGAGTAGGTCTTAAACTCGAGACTTTAGTTAACTTAACCGTTAACAATAAAAACATAATATTGTCCAAGTTCAAATTGAGGTTCAAATGCTATTTAGGAATGCAAATATATTAAATTCATTAATTTCTTTTTATAAATTTTAGAAGTAATTATGAAATTAGGAGTCTTGGAAATCATTAGTTTTTCCCTGAGTAAATGTATCATGTATGTACAAGTAGTTTATTAACAACATTTTAAACACAACCAAAATGTTTTTTTCTTCTAGTGACCAAGATACTGACTGGTCTTAGCAAATACTTCCTCCACTTCAATTAATTTTATACATTTTTATTAAATACAACTCTGATATATTATACAAATGTATAAATATGATTGGAATGAAGAAAGTATGTCACATCTAATCTCACCGCGTATGGTTCCTTTGCCTTATTCTAAAATATTTAATATTTCTAAATATTTAAGTTGTCTTATTAATTTGTGAATATTGATCAGTTGATAATATAGTTAAGCATTGTGGCACGGACACTCGTCGGACACGCCTAACCATATCGGTACCTTTAAAGGAGGAAATAGAGGTCAAAAGACCGAAAAAGATATTGATTAGAATGAGTTTGGATGGGAAATAAGAATTAGTTATATGTGTGGAAAAAGGTGAAAAGAGCAAGTCCACGCCAAAAAGTTGACTTTTTTCGCCGTAAGTGGATTTTTGGTAGTCTTTTGCAAAAAGAAAAAAATAAAGGTAGTTGAAAGCCAATAATAAAATGAAAGGTAAATGTTTACAAATGACCCTAAATAAAAGATAGTTTCTGACAGAAAAACTGTTTATATTTAATATCAAATGTATTTACAGAAATAAAAGTGTGCTTATTTATAAACTACTTCCTCCATTCAACTCCACTCTACCACTTTCATTTTTGCACACTATTCATGAGTCGGCATCTAATTGCCATTTTCTCTCAATATATAAGTGACAATATATTCATGTGTGATCTTGTTTGATTCGTCTTTACGAGTACATTATTAATATCCAATTTTTATAATTTTTGCAAACACGTAGCTAACGATATTTACCGCGTAAAACACGTCTCGGCAAACGTGAAAAAATTATTTGGTAGAGTGGAGTTGAATGGAGGAAGTATAAGATATACTCCGTATATTTTAATAAATATAAATAACGTGTCTCCGCTGTCTTGTCTCTTAAGTTTCACGGGATGTCATGTCAGTTGTCCGTGTCATGTCCGTGTCCATGTCCTTTTTACGCTACCGGCCTAGTTCAAAACTAAGCAGTGTTGGAAATCTTGTTTTCTCTTTAGTATTTTGTCTTAACTTTCATAAATGACCGACTCTATTATAACGATGTATCATGTATGTGATTATTTGTATCTTGCTATTATTTTACAACAAACAAACTAATGATCAAATCTAATCGATCTTGTATTCATTGAACCGTAAACGTCTATCAATTATTTCTACATTGTATGCTAGTAGAACTACACAAACAAAACACTTGAATTCTTTACTCGAACCACTTGGCTCTTGCAACAAAATAATGTATGAATTGTTATATAGCAACATAGAATTGTATCATAAATTCATGTTTACGACGATAATATCCGTTTTAATGGTAAAATATTTAAATACTTTTTGGCACTATTTAAGCTAATAGAGAATCTTTGTTATTATTTGTGTACTCAGTATTATATAAGAGAAAATGTATTCATGTAAGATTTTATTTGATTAATCATCATGAATGTTATAAAAATATTAAATTTTATAATTTTTAATAATATGTAACTAAATATATTCACGTTGCAAAATGCAACTTAACAAGTGTGATAAAGTCAACCTTTAATGTAGATTGGAGGGACTGAGGGAGTATTTAGCAAGGATAGTTGTCTATGTAATACCAGTAAGTGGATTGTATCTCTGATGTACTACAGCATATAATGCAGTTTTTTAAGCTTTACAATAAAGTTTTTGAGTAAAGTATTAAAAATTATGACTTATACTATAAAGTTTTTGAGTTTATTAATTTGAACATTAAGCTCAAAAAAATTACAATAAAACTAAAAAAACATCACATATAAGATGTACAATATAATTTATAAACTTTAAAAAGCTCGAAAAAAATGGACAAAAACTCAAAATCATACTACTCTGAGATAGTATCTCAGATGTATAATCCTTTTTCCCATGTAATACAGAGTAGTAAAAGATTTGTCTTACTATCCCTCAGTATTTAGATCCATTAAAACGGATATTATATCGTCTTTAAGTAAGAACAGTCGGAATAACTTAATAGTAGTAGTTGATGAAGAAAATTTGAAACAATATTTTGACATGTGAGGGTGTTAGGCTGCGTATTATAGGTGTTGGCGGCTTAATATATACACAAATACATGAAAAAAACATTAAAATACTTAGTACGAAATTAAAAGATATTGACTTATTAATAACAAGTTAAACACTTTAGGATAATTGACCTGGTCTTATTTGTTGATTTGTTAATTAGAAAAATGGGGTGGCATGCACGGTGCGTAGAAAACTATGGAGGTTGGAGAGTTGATTTGGTTTGAATTTCTCACCAAAACACGGCTTTGGTCTTCTATGTTCCCTACTTACTACAGTTTCTCAGAAACTTGAAAAGACATCTACAATTCGACATTCAACCATTTGATGTGGATATATTCTTGTACTAGATCAACTCATCATGTGATTAAAATTCATTTATTATTCGAGTAATAATTAGTCTTACTTATAACTGTTTTTTTGAACTCGTGTAGTTCCAGACCTGGTAAACGAGTCAATCGAGTTGGGCTTGGGTCGGGTTTGTTTTAGGTCGGACCAATCAATTTCGGGTTTGTTTGGTTTAGGTTGAGCCGAGTCATTTTCAGGTCAACTAATATCAAATTATTCATTGATAATAATTCGTTTGCAACAATGAACATTTGGGTCAGGTTAAAATGGGTCCGGTCAATTCGGATTTCTGGTGAAGCTCGGGTCTTGAGTTGATTGTGAGTTTATGAATGGTAGAGGGAAGCAATCAATGTGACATGATTAGATGGATTAGTAGTCTTGGGTTAAAATTATGACTTATGTTGATGTAATTACTAATTAGTAGTAGGTGTTTTACTCTTTTAAGTGGGGGAATGGTGATTAACCAACTAGAATTTACTGTTGGATGTTGATTTGCGAGCTTCTAGCCATTAGTTTAACTGTTTTAGGCAGGCAGAGGTAAACTCTCAACCTCACGTTAGTGATGGATAAGTAAGTATTGGACCATATTTGAAAAAATGTCTAATCTTATTTGTAGGCGCATTGTATTACGAGTACTACCGTAATAGATACTCATATGAGCTCAGAGTTTAGATTGGTCCTTCAAAACAAAGTTGAGCTAGGATTATAGGTGATATAATTAACTCTTGAAAATTTCACAATACCCCCGAATTATGACATTTTGCTCAAAATATCCAAATTTTTGTTCCGAAAAACTTTAAGTGACCATAACTCGTGTTTAAAAACTCGGAAAATGACGATTTTTTTTTTCAAATTGTTTATCTTTCCGAGTTCTACGATTTGAAAAAAAAATTGCCGAGTTCGGAACTCGTGACCAAGAGATATGGCCATTCAAAGTTTGTTGAAAAAACTTTGACGTACGAAAACTCCTAGCCACGGGATCCAAATACGACAATTTTTTTTTCAAATCGTAGCTCTTGGAAAGATCAACGATTTGAAAAAAAAATCGTCATTTTCCGAGTTTTTAAACCCGAGTTATGACCAGTTAAAGTTTCTCGGGTCAAAATTTTGGGTATTTCAGGAAAACTATCAAAGTTCGGGGGTACCGTGGGAATTTCCCATATAATCAATGATCCGACCCGAATATACGACATAAAGTTAGCTGATTAGGATTAAGATGGTATAACTCGACGGCTCGTTATTAGGTTGATACAAACACGGCAAGAAATTTATACGAGTCATGTTAGGGTTGAGGTTTTGGACATATAAATGATACGAATAATCCATTTATCTATGTAGGTTATAATCAGCGGCAAATCTAGGGTGGGTACGGGTCCCTTTGATCTCTAGAAAGTTTGTAATTAGATAAAAACTTGTTATATGTTACTCCTATGTTATAAGTAAATCTCAATATCTAAGTAAGTATTTGACCTTCTTTCCAAAGAGACCTAGGTTTGATTCCCATTTGATACAACTTTGTCAACCACTAATCTACTTGGATTTATTGATAAAATGAATTATTAAATACAAATTTACATATACTTGAAAGTTAAAGTATTTTATGGAAAAAAAACAATAGATACCATTTATTAAGGAAAAAAATTGCGGAGATTCAACCCTTTTTTTTTTGCTTATTACATAGAAAAATGTTTTTGTTAAGATGGAAAAAATATATTAAAAAAAATTGTGCCCTCCGTATACCAAATTCATACGTCCGCCCCTGGGTATAATTGGGTCGGAATGACATGATTACCTATCCAACCTTCTTAAAAATAAGAATTATCATTCATCATCTTAAGGATAGTGAAAATATTTGCCGTTTTGTGATCTATGTAGGATTGTGTTTATACGAAGTTAAAGCCATCATCTTCATGACAACTACGAGTATCTTAAAGAGTCGCCACTGCAAATATTTGATTAAATCCTCTAAAAATATGCTTATCCTTCAACGTTATCATCATGCATGGTGCAAAGGTTTTAAAGTCACTAGCCCAATATCGACCGTGTAATTGAATATGTTTTTCACATCCGTTTTCCTTCTCACCCAACATCCAAAACAACACCAAACTTGCAAAACAAAATACACAAATTCTTGTTTGTGACGGACAGTATCCGTCACAAGCTTGCGACGGATACCACTTCCCCTCACAAATGACCCATTTAAGGGAAAAAGGGAAGCACATGGGGGGTGCCCCACATGTTCCCTCTACCCATTTTGTTAGGGAAAAAACCCGTCGCAAGGTCCGACCCGTCACAAGGGAGACCTACACAACAAAATAATACTCCGTACATGTTTTCTTTTACTTTGTTGCGGTGTTTTTCTCACCAACCATAACAACACTTATAAAACAAGATCTAAGTTTAAGGACATGCGAGATAACCAGGTTAACGCTGGCTAGACTCGTTCAAACACGATTCATCGCGAATTTAAAAACGATAGACAATACCATTTCTGACGCAGTTTAATAAATTACTGACTACATTATTTGTAGGGGTGGCAATCGGGTCAGTCGGGTCGGGTCATATCGGGTCGGGTCATATCGGGTCGGGACATATCGGGCCAGACTGCCCTTTCGGGTCGGGTAATTTTCAGGTCAAATGATACATCGGGTCGGGTCGGGTCGTAATCGGGTCCGGTTATTTTATCGCAATACTTCAATATTTTTTCATTAAATCTAGTTTTAAATTATTATTTAGTTTAATTAATTCATTATTAAGTCAAACATATCAATTTAAACAATAAATCACTTTCATTTTAATCATTATTAAGGTTAATAATTGTCAAAGCGTCAATTTAATTGGGTCAATATCGGGTCGGGTCAATGTCAGGTCGGGTCAATGTCGGGTCGGGTCTGGGTCGGGTTCGGGTCACTGATCTTCGGGTCGTCATCGGGTCATGTCGGGTCGGTTTCGGGTTGCAGTATTCTCGGGACGGGTCGGGTCGGTTTTGCTCGGGTTTCGGGTCGGGTCAGACTTGCCCGCTCTAATTATTTGGAGCATTTTTTTATTTTTATTTTCTACTTTTATGTTAGAAAACATTCCTTGTATGTCCTATTTTTTTCATTGAAAATAGATTTTGCAAAAAGAGAGTGAGGTTAATTATGAAATGATGATAGTTTGAAATTGATAATCACTAATCACCCTTGCACAAACCTTTCCTCAAGAACCCTAAATCTCAACATTCCCAGAAAAAAAATTTAAATGGGGGAAACTGAAGGCAGTAAAGGAGCAGAAGTATCCCTAAAAGATCAAGGCAATGAATTCTTCAAAGCTGGAAATTACCTTAAAGCTGCTGCCCTTTATACTCAAGCCATTAAAATCGACCCCAACAATCCTACTCTTTATAGGTTTTAATCTCTTTTCAAAATGTTGTTGTTTTTGTTATTTTTATTTGATGATAGTTTTTGATTTATTTGGGTTATTTTCTGTAATATTACATGTTTCTGCTAAAACCCTTGATTGTAAATGTTATGTCTGACAAACCCAATCAATGCCATGGGAAGAAAGTGTTTACATTTGAATCGGTAGCGCGCGGTGGCGCTATCTCATTTTCCGGAAAGTAATAGAAAGTGTGATAGATTTGAGTTTGATACATGTATCAAATCTTAGACTTAAGTGAATGTTTTGGGTAATCTTGTGGAGTTACTCCCTTTGTCCCGATCATTTGTTTGCCTTTTTCCGGAAAGTATTGGAAAGCTTGTAGATTTGTGTTTGATAAATATGAAGGCTTTGGGTAAAATCTTGTGGAGTTATTAATATGGCTACAGGATTGCTGAATGTTTGTTATTGTATGACTTCCTATCAGTTGTACTGGCTGATAGTTCCTGAAATGCCATGAGAAAGCATCTGGATCAATCGTATTTAGTGATGTAGGGTTATGTCATTGGTTCCGTTAACTTGTTGATTTGCCACAATTATTGGTTGTTTGAGTTCTATTGATTGATAATACAATCAAAAGTTGTAATTTTGGTGGTAGATTGCAGTTGTGATATTTCTTCTATGTGTAGTGAGTTGCGGTTATTTTGGATTTGTAGTGGTTGTTGCCTGTTAGTAGCCCGGTCTTGTGTTCTTACAAGATAACTGTCCTATAGAGCACGACTAGCTTGAGCTGTGGCTTGATTATATGAGCTAAAGTTGAATAATCTGCCCTAATGCGGATCTTTATTTTGTGAGCATGACATCTCAATAATCTTGTTTATACTGAGTACTCAATGGCAGTCTATCAGCTAATTCAGCCTGCTACGTTAGTGATGCTCTATACTTCAGTTACTTTTCACGTGTGCATTGAATTTTGTACATGTCGGTTGACTTGGTGTGGAATGTGGATGCTGAGTAGAGCTCCAACAGTGTTAAAATTAAAAAAAAACCTCAGAGAATATAGAAGATAAAAAAATGATTGAGACAAAAAGAGTACTCGGCTTTGAAAAGTAACTCAGGTTCATGTTTCAAAAGAGTGGAATGAGAAAACAGAAGACACAAAACCATGAGGGATACTCCCCCTATTTCCGTACAGATTACATTTGCTTTAAGATGCGTATGTAAGGACATGCAAGTGGGACGTCGAGTCCTGCATTCATTGTCAACTACACAAAAACACGCATAAAAAGGAAAAGTGAACTACTGCCAGGGAGCTTGGAACAAACTGAAGTGGAATATATAAAGTACCCTCGAAGTGAGTATACCATGTGCTTTTTCCAACTTTATATGCTGAGTTATGTGAGTCTAATCCTTGCTATATTGAATACTATAGAAAAAAAAGGCGGAAGCAAACAATTTTCGATAGGTATGAATGGAGAAGTGAGGAACTTTCTTTGTTGGCTTTATTATGATGCTATTACCTTTTCTCAACTGTACTTTTGATTGTACTGGACTACCAAACAAAAGATGCTGTCTGAAGGCATACAAATTACTTGCTGCATACGTCTTATTAAAGTGTTTATCTAACATTTTTTTGGGGATCTCTAAAATGTCCATGTGAGTTAATTCTTCTAGATCCTGTGTACTGATATTCTCTTAAAGCTGACTTTTGTCATATTACTAAACAGCAACCGTGCTGCTGCATTTCTCAACCTTGTCAAACTCACAAAAGCACTCGCCGATGCCGAGAAAACTATCAGTCTCAGCCCAATTTGGGAGAAGGTATATTTTCAATTCTTCATTACCATTTAGCCACTGAAAGATATGAGCACTTGAACTTGTCACAATCCTTTTCTTCTTGATTTAGGGTTACTTTCGAAAGGGATGCATATTAGAGGCCATGGAGCGATATAATGAGGTATGCTTTATACATAATTTCACAGTAACTGTAGTTTTTTTGTTTGCTTCAATGCTGAGGTTCATCTGTGTTCAATGATCCTTTCCAACTTTGCAGGCTTTAGAAGCATTTCAAGTAGCATTAAAGTATAATCCAAAAAGTACAGAGGTGTCGAAAAAAATCAAGAGAATTTCTCAGTTGGCCAAGGATAAGCAGCGAGCTGAAGAAGTGGAGAAGATGAGGGCTGATGTTGATGTGGCAAAGCATTTGAGTGCATTGAAGTCTGAGCTGGTATGTAAGTTTATTCATAAATATACTGTGTTTGGATCCACTGGAATAGAATCTACAAGCCAAGATTGGCATCTAGAAAAAATTAGAGTGAATAGAAACTGAGGCATCAATAAACATCACGTACAATTTACAAATTAATAATATTAAAGACATATAGGAATCTACCTAAAGGTTGTACTAACGACATTATTCTAGTGCCCCAAAGGTTTATGCTTATAAAGAGTTAAAGTAGTCCGATGTGTACAACTTTTTGCTTGTGTTGGAAAAAATGATTGGCTGATTTTGGACGACTTGTTGAAAAATGCTAAATGCCTTGCTGATGGTTTATACTTCACAATGTAGGAAACAAAATCTATGTAATGAACCATTTTGCTTTATTCTATCATATTCTATAGCAAACAATAATTAATCTTTGGACTCCATTGGATCGTGCTAAAGTTAGAGATTGATTTCTAGAACAAGTTTTCCAGTGACTGCAGCGTGCAGCCGTATCCCAGACAAACTCAACAGAACACTAGTTAGCACTTCAGCGCCAAGCAAATAGCTAAATTTGCCAAGCTAAGAAAGAGTAATTACAACCTAATGTATATGCCATGTGCATGGCTTGAGATTTGGTCACAGAAGAGTATGAACACCAATAAAGAATAACTGGTCCAAATTGTTTCACTAGGAGGTGACTTTTGGCTCACATTATCACATTATATATCTCTGAAGTCTTGGTGATGTTAAATTGATCGTTTCCTGCTCAGTGTAAGAGTCAGTAGATCTCAAGTTCTTAACAATTGCATGAACTCCCTCCATTTCTTCATGTTCTTCCCACTTTCCTTTTTAAAGAAATTTCAATGCGTTCTTCCCGTTTCTATTTTTGGCAAGTTTGAAGGGTCCAAAATAGACCTGGCAAAGCTGACCTGACCCGATACTGCTGACTCGAGACCCGAAAATGACAATACCCAAAGTGACCCGACTTGAGTGACCCAAAATGCCCCGATTGACCCAAAATGACTCAATTAAGGCTAAATCATGACCCAAAATGACCCATATGACCCAATCCGAAGTTACCCGACCCAAAAATGACCCTACCCAAAAGTGACCCGATAAATTGTTGACCCGATCCAAAGTGTTCCGACCCAAACCCGACCCGAGTTACCCATTTGCCATGTCTAGTCCAAAATACTAAACCATCCTACATAACTATATATTTACAGCATTTGCCACTAGTTTACCAATCTTAAATCCCCATAATTATGTATTATCATCCACTGAACCTATCTCTCAAACCTAACCATTTCCACCATCTCCTCCACCCGACTCTCCATCCCCACGAACCACCACCATATTCTCATTTCCGACCAACTTCCATCACCCCCACGCCACGACCTCCTGACCCATTTCCGACCACCCTCAATCCTTTTCTGGTCACCGTCTATCCATTTCGACCATAGCCTCAACTTTGACACCAACCAACACTAACTCAGACCGACCAACCGTAGTAGTGCCGACCACCTGACATTGACTAACAAGCACACCTTCCTTCTAACCTTCGAATCTATTTGAAGCTGATTGTTTCTCATTTGGAAATCATTAATTTAGTAATTACTTTCCAGATGTACAAAAAGAGAACATCTTCGAAAACAGGCTTCTCCGGCGTACTTGTTGCATCCAGACGAGTCCGACGGTAATTCTGGTTCTCCCATTGTGGAGTTCGGAGTTTTGGTGGTGGTGGTGGTTGTAGGGGAGCCGGGGGTGGCAGTTGGAGTGTTGGTGGGATAATTACTTGATTAAGTGAAAGGGTTTATTTCAATTGACATTTCCTTGCAAGTGGGCTTGTTATATTGTTATTTCTTAATAATTGTGCCAAAACCAAATGGTAAGAACATGAAGAAAGGGAGGGAATATGTGAATTGTGGCTTCTTCCACTTTAACTTGTTTTGCTTTGGCCAGAAGCATATTAGGGTTGTAATTCCTGTGGTCTGTTTCACCCCAAATGTTTTTGTTCAATTCATTCCTCTGCTTACTTATGGCCTTATCGGTCATTATCAGTATGGATGACAAATGGAGGCGTCAATGCTAAAATGTTTTAAGAATATAAATATATCAAGTAAGTTTTGTTGTGCTCAAAGTGAAATACCTGACATTCATAAAATCTTTTTGGGCTGTTCTCCCTGGTTCACCCCACTTTCAGTGGCACACTAGTTCATCACTTAGAAAACAGAGAAAATTAAGGGCTGAGAAAATAAATAAAAATATTTGATTTAGGATAAGAAGGTTGTAGTGGACAGAGGGACAGTGTGGAACTCTGTAGTCTGTCCCTTGAATTGTTTGAGTAGTTATTGTGTGCTAAGCTTGGGTTGATATGTTGTTTCTTTCTAAATTTCAGGTTCAAAAGTATGGAAATGAAGAATGCGCAAATGATGTCTTCTCGTTTCTTGTAGAAACAATGGAAAATGCTGTCAAAACATGTCATGAAAACTCAAAAGTGGACCCAAGAGTGAACTTCCTTCTTGACAAGGAAAAGACGGATACAGAAAAATTTGCGCCAGCTGTAAATATTGATAAGGTTCAACTTTCTCTATCTAACTGTTATCTTTGTGCCCAATAATGTACTGCTAATCTTATAAGCCTGTTGGTTAATCATTAAGAGCCTTTGCAGATATGTGAGGTAATTTTTTAAAACTGAAGTCCGCTTTATTTCCTATGCCAGGCTTTTGAATCTCCGGAGACACACAGTAGATGCTTCTCTTTTCTCAGGGAGTATGCAGTGGACTCCTTTTCCAGAGCAGCTTGCTTGATCTCTCCCAAAAACATAATATCTTACCCTCAGGTAATTCGAATTTGAAGAAACTTCTTATTTCTTTGTCCCATTTTCTCTTCTGCTGCCGCTTGATGCTCGTATAGAGGGAAATAGGCACACGGTTGACTGTCAATTTTATGAAATCACAAACTAAAGAAAAATAGCTCAGTTAAGTGGCTGCCCTTCTTGCTGTTGCCAAGTAACAGTTGTTCAAAGCAATTCGTAATTTTTCGTTATTGGTCATTAAAAAACAGCCTCTTTCACACTAAGATCAAAGTGAATAGCAGTTTAGTAGCGTTGTAACTATTTTCCAGTGATAACGTTTGTTGCGGTGTTTTTGTATGAGGACATGTTCTTGGCTTCTGCTATGTAGTATATTCTACAGCTTATGAGATGGCTGCTTTTCTTTGGCAAAATTTTTGATCATGGTAAATCCTCTTGAACATTTAAGTTAACCATGCTAGGATTGATAGATATAAGGGAGAAGTCCTTATGTAATACGAATATAGCAATCATTGACTGTTATTTGAGTTTTGTAAATGGAAAACTAGTGTAATGTGCTTTAGAATCTTTAGTTATGAGGCTTAACATGGTAAAGGTGCTCACCAAAATTGTCTGTGCTGTTATTCCCCGGGG
Organism: Heliosperma pusillum; assembly: GCA_022085475.1. NCBI lineage: Eukaryota > Viridiplantae > Streptophyta > Magnoliopsida > Caryophyllales > Caryophyllaceae > Heliosperma > Heliosperma pusillum. The sequence continues at coordinate 41,145 of JAIUZE010067086.1, forward strand.
GTTTCCAGGCTTGCGTGAATGAAAACCACCTTTTCCGCTATATTCCTTTCATCAAAGCTGGTCGGAGCACATCTTTTTGTCTTTAGTTTATCAGTCAAATCCCATTTTATTTCAACAAAATTTGTGAAACTGTGTCCAATGTTTTTTGGGGTCACAAATTTACACCACTGAGGAAAAGAAAAAGAAATGACCAAAGCTCATGGACCCAACTTCGATCTGTGCTTAGGAAAACGTTTATCTTACACGACACTTGATGAAACACAATCAAGATAAGAAGCAAGTTATTTAAGATGAATTTTCTAAAATCAAAAGCCAACTTTATAAAATTGCTTTGGATGTGGTTTCGTACTGCCATAATTCCATCATCTTGTCGAATGTCAATCCCTCCATGATGCATGGGCATAAGTAATTGGGCTTAGTATGGAGGGCTTTTACAATGCCTAAACAGTGGCACTAGATTGTGATATCATTCAGACGATTGCAAACCATGGTCTCATACTATGGTCCGTTAGAAAGAACAACTACACATCTCATCATGGTGGTTAGATGGGTTTACCACTTTATCAGTTATATGACCCGTAGTGTCATGTTGGTTTTGTGTTGGCTATCTCTGAGCATAGGCTGCCTAAAACTGGCCATATACGGCAAACTTAAGCCATTACAGTGAGGTATTGGTTATTTAACACATGAAAATACCTGTGTTCAAATTCAGCGGTTCAAATTAAATCATTGATTAATCTTGCAAATAGCTTCCTACCTGTGTATTGAATAAGAATCTTGCTGCATACATCTTGAGCTTGCTGCTGGCAGCAAGACTAGTGCGTGCGTGCACTAGTAAGCCATATGAATATGGAGTATGATTTAGCTTCAGTTGCTGTATAACTTGCATGATCCCATAAGCTGATCGGGAAGCTTACTGTTTTTGTTCGGGGAAGCCTCTTCCTTGAATCAAATTGATCATTAATGATTAGTGTCTCAATGTAAATCCGAGTGTTTTACTTTTACTTTAAATGCCCTCTTTCTCTTACATTGTCCTTGCAGTTTTTACCTTCATGAGAAAAAAAAATAGTTTCATACTTCATCATCTAATTCAAGAACATGTTGTGCCTAAGTTACATTAAATATATTAATTAATGATGCGGTAAATTTCTTTTCAATGTATTTACAGGTTTGGAAGGGCCAGGGGTTTAGGAAATGGAAACATGGGCAAAATGATGGACTCTTTGTCCAGTTTGAGTCCCCCCTCTTACGTAAACTGTGGTTTATCCCTTGTGTCAATGAGAAAGGAAAGACTTTGTGCAGGTTACAATCTTGTACTTTTTCCTTTCCTATGTTTTTTCCGTTTACACTTTCATGATCTGAGTACGTGTCTTAGCGTGTTCTATAACATTTGAGTGTTACTTAGCTCTTCAGTTTTCTTACCGGCCTATTATGCTCATTAACATATGGGAGTAATAATTTTCTTGCTCATTGCTGTGAACGGTTGATTAGCCAACCTACATTAAGAAACCATGCAATATTTCTTTTACCGGAGTAGTGTTTGGGTATTGATTTGAACATGTGGGGTTTATAATGTTTCCAAGTTTGCATAGCAATTAATATTCATCAATAATCTGTTCAAAGTAACACTATTTGATTTTTGGAGCTGAATAGTTCCATCCTATTATCGTCCTTCTCTCTTTTTCCTTAATGGGGCGTTATCTTTAATTTTTAGGAAGCTAGATTGGAAATTTTTGATTCCGTCCATCCCATTTATATCTACATGTTTGACTTTGTGAACAAACCGAAAATTTCTCAAAAAAATGATTTACCCATTGTAAACTCAGCAGACCCCAATCCAATTTTGATTTAGGCTCTGTTGTATTTTCCCATTGTAAAAATAGATGTATATAAAATGCAGTATAAATATTGTAAGTTTGGCATTGTATCTCTAGTTCTCTGCAATTATATGGAGATATTGATGATCTAGCGATGACATATTTTGGATAAAGATGGTATTATCTTTCGAGAATCTCTGGAGGGTTTTACTTAATAGGCTAATTATGTTTCCAGGGATCCTGAAGCTTTGGACATCAGCGCCCATGAAATCCTTCCCAAAATCTTCAAATGAACAGTAAACAAATTTTGACAAGCGCCTCTCTTGATCAATGATCTTTCCTATGCTGGATGGACTGCAACAGGGCTCCTGATTGCGGCAACACATCATGTCGGAACTCTGTTCTCTTATGCCAATATGTAGATAACCTGTTCTCCTCTTCGTCATTGCTTCTTAGTTGGCGTTTTTTCAGCTCATGTTTGATTGTCCCGTCAACCTGGGTCAGAATAGCACCAGGATCTTTTCTGCTCCTCTCGTTTAGTTTGATTCTTAATTTATTTTCCGTTTGCTACAGTAGTTATGTGAACCAAATTTCATAGATTTGCATATTGCATGGTTTTAGCATGATAAGTTTTTAGGATATACCATAGTTGTAAACTTAAATCAAGAGGATTGTAATGTTGCAACTGTTTATTCACTCACTTGAGTTTTTTTCTAATTGCCCGTTTGCTTCATTATGCATCGTCGTCATTAAAATTTTAGTTTCTGACATTGTGCCCGTTTGCTTGATTATGTAACATTGTCATTGAAATTTGAGTTTCTGACATCGTGCCATGGGCACCGAGAGTGACTCTCCTCTACTTCGAGACTAGTTATAAGATGCGACTGCTATGAGATCAGTTTTATGATGTTACATCGTCATTAAGATTTTTCTGCCAACATTATAATCACCACCCCCTTCCCTATCTTGCCATTATCGTTGTTCGGCCCTTAACCATCATCGTCTGCCAACCTTATAAATCCCACCACTACAGTTCCCTATCCCATCTCGACATGCACTCCCCTACTCACCAGTCACTTATCAGTTATCAACATCTCGTGCATCCAAATTCCCTTTACTTTCTCTGTCAATCCTCTATCCCTGTACCTATTTCGCTTTTCCATCACTTCTCTTTTATCTTCTATCTAATGTCTAAAGTCTATGAATCTATGAATAGTGTTTGAATGTAGTTTACTGTTATTCGGTCGTCATTTGTCAATTACTGAGACGAGTCGATATATAAGAACGAGTGGAGCAAGAGACGTGACACAGTGTTTGGACAGGAATCGCACTGCTGAAAAACGGGCAAGTGCGCTTTTTTTTTTTGAATTCATTGCACATACAATGCACCAAACCAAAGATTTTACAAGACAGGGACCCTCTAAGATCCCCTGTATATATGGTTTACATTGTTTCCACCATTGTTGGTTTATAAACTGGCTTCCTTTGTGCAGGTCACTGTTATTTATCATCTCCACTCCCCAAAAAACACTTGTGGTGGATGAGCTTGAGACGTTTCTTTCGATTTTACACAGCGCAGTCAGACGTTTCTTTCGATTTAAGTGCCTTGCTCTTTTCCAGCTTATTTGTGCAATGTCTCACCGCGTCACACACTGTTGGGTACATCGATTCTTCTCCAAAGTCGTCAATACATCTTGCCAGATACATCTTCTTTATTACTTCATTTCCAGGGTTAGCTAATATCAGCTGTAAGATCACCCAACATGAAATTAAGTCACCCAACATGAAATTAAGTGAATTTCGAGTTCATTTTAAGAAAAAAAAAATCTAGCCAGTAGAGATATAACAACTGCTAAATGCCTGACGGACGATTTGGGATTAAGATTGAGATCGATATCAAGTTATCAACAATGGTTCGACGTTATATATTACCTTAAAACCCCTTAGCTCAAGAAACTTCCTAACTTCTTGAAGCATGCCAATTCCACTGGTGTCTATGCTACCAACGGCTGTCAAAGAAGATCAAGTTAAAACTAGAGTAACATTTTTTCACATGATCGTAAGTTAGTAATTATATTCACCTCCCAAGTCGAGTATAACATGTTCCAATGCGGGTTCATAACCAGCAGAAGATTGTATTCTATCTTCTTCCTCATAGACCCATCTTCCAATTCTGTATAAGTTCGACAAAAGAGCATAAGTAAATTCCGAATCATATCATATCGAGTCAAGCCAAGCCATATTGTGAGCTCGATAATTAGGCTGATATAAACATGACAACCCGAAATTGCATACCTTTCTCTTAAATAATTACTGCAAGCAAAGTTGATAGGTCCTTCAATCTGAAGGATAAGAATTCCAGCAATTCTTTTGGCAGATCCATATTGTTCCATACTTCTATAGGACATTGTATTTGGTAAATTGCCTAACATGTATGTCTTTGGCCTTGCTACAACCAGCAGAAGCTTTACTACTGATAAACTGATCTGCATTCATTTTCAATATATCTGACTTAGTTCGACTCATCAAGTATTTTTACATGGGTACGATCGCGTTACTGTAAAGCCGGGTGTATATATACTTGTTTAAGGGAAAAAAGAAACATACATGTTCTACATCAGACCTAATATATATATAACTGAGTTTATTTGTAGTTGTTCTAATTAGTTACATTTAAATTTGTTGACGCCAAAACTCAATTTAACCAAGCTTAATGTTTAAGTGAACGAATCCAAACACTTTATAGTAAAGCTTATAATCCTGAAAACAAATACTCGGAAACTTTATTATAAAGTTCATAAATTACACCACCAGTTGTACGTAGGACATCAGATGTATAGTATATGAAATGAGGAAAAAGGTACATACCGCGATAATCAAGCCATTGTCGACACTGCCAAAGACTACACCAATGTAAGTGCTGAAGCAAATGACAAAGTCGAATTTGTCAACCTTCCAAAGATGAACGACTTCTTCATACTTGAGGAGGCCTAGCATTGCATAGAAGATGATAGCAGCAAGCACCACTAATGGTGTGTATCGAAAGAGTGGTATCAACAACAACAATGTTATCATCACTGCTATTGACATTACTACATTCGACATTGCTGTCTTACATCCTGCATTGAAATTCACTGCACTTCTCGAAAATATTCCTGCATTGTTTTCGCAATTAACACATGTCATTCAAGATCTGACACAATACTTCGACACTTTATTATAGATGCGCGTAATACTAGTTACTTGCCTGAAGTAAGGTAGCAAGAAGTGCAGGAGCCGACAATGTTCATTAGCCCGAATGCTATCATCTCTTTGTTGCCATCAATGTGGTAATTCTTGAACATAGCAAAACTCCTTCCAACTGCTACTCCTTCCTGAAACACCAAATTCTTATATTAGCATTAATAATAAATCATTCAGTATACGATTTTTGTGACATTTGTAACTTGCATAACAAATGTAGGAGGCAAGTGAAGGCTTACAGCCAAAACAATGGTGGCAGTAATGGCTCCAGTCTTGAATGCTGTCATAACGTGAGGCGACCCGAATGCCAAATCGTTAATTGATATTGGATTTAACCCTTTCTTCAGTGATCCGATCTGATATTGAACCAAACATTAAATCATGTCATATATGTGTTTCGAAATTAAATGTTATAACGATATATAAACTAGTCTTGTATTCCGTATAAGATAATCTTGTCGCCTTATGGCTTTGTCATCTTATATTTCCTTCTTATTTACTCCCCTTCTAATGAGGTAACAATGTTAGGTTTGAAGTTTCGAAGTAATTAAGTAAGGTTGTGTTTCTGACACAAGGGTATATCATATCGATCATAATGTTAATTCTACCTCTTAACCTTGTATATAAGCGGGAGTTTTTGACTCATTAGGTCACGACTTACGAGTATATGCAATAATAATTACATACCACTTGAACACCATGTTTATCAGCATGTGTGAAGTAAACAAGTACACTTCCAAGAATAACAGAAACAAGAGGGGCCATTGCACTGACCCAAAAGAAGGCAGGTTTTCTCTTTGCCTGTCGATAAGACCAAAAAGTGTCACATCAAATCTTATTATTATTAGGGGGATGATAATACCACTGCCATTTTTGATAATGCCGCTCAATTACAAGCTAATTATGAGAATATCTTACTATTCACACTCTCACAATTTGAGTGACATTAACCGAAGAGCTGTGGCGTTATCATTACCCTCGTGAAAATGTGAAATTAGTTGGATGATGTAATTCAAGTAGTCCATTAGTGAAACAAATAATGAAATGGTCACCCACATAGTATTTGGTCATCAACATATAGAACAAGAAGCTGAACCCTAAGATTGCACTTTCCCACTTCCACTGCAAAAAAACAAATCACAATCATTACTACCATTAATCCATTATTATAGCATCATAGGTGATCAAGTGCTATGGAATACTCCATTTAATAACTTGAATTTTACAAAAAAATTCAAAAAAGTGATATTAGAGGTCAATGTGGCTGAATATCATTTGAGAACGGAATAGTGGACGGAAAGGTAGTGAAGAAGTAGGGCGAAGTAGGTTCCTCAAACAGAGACGAAGTTAGGATTTATTATTAGGGGGGAGTGGGGGAGGAAAAAGTTCAGCGGGCGAACAAGTAATGTCATGACAAACTCGAAAAACTTCCAATAATTAAACTAAAACTTTTGCCTCTTTCATTGTTCAGCGGGATGAGCCCTATGGTCGTGAACTAAACTTAATGGAGCTGAGCTGATGTGAATGAAAAATTAGATAAAAATGAATTACTTTAAATATTGTTGTAGATTATATGTATGGTATCAATAATTAAGTATGTTAAGGAAGTACAAAATACCTTATGAACTTGGGAGAAAAGGGAGTAAAGAACAGAAATAACGTCAGAAGCATGACCAGCTTGTTTAACACCAACAAAACTCTTAAGTTGTTGTAGACAAACTGTTGTTGCAACTCCTCCCATAAATCCCACTATTGTTGCATGCGACAGCAGGTCTACTATAAATCCCAATCTACATTTAGGGTAACCATGGCATTAAAACAAAAAAAATATTGTCTGTAACGGTTTTTCAAATGTGTGCTTAAGGGTACACGTTGATAAGATTAATATGAAAATATTTATAAGATATTTAACGTATGCCTCATTATAAATCCCAATCTACATTTAGGGTAACCATGGCATTAAAACAAAAAAAATATTGTCTGTAACGGTTTTTCAAATGTGTGCCTAAGGGTACACGTTGATAAGATTAATATGAAAATATTTATAAGATATTTAACGTATGCCTCATTATAAAAAAACGTTAATAAAATCTATTGTCAAATTATGTTAAAACAAATTCAGAGTAACTTTCTACGACGTAATTTTTATCTTGGTTATCTAGTTAATTGTTAGTTTCAACCATTTATTTATGTCTTTTTGAAAATTTTATTTACGCATATGTATTAATTATCCACGCTAAAAGCATAAAGGACTTCCGTAGAAACATTAATTGATATAAGACTGTGTAGATTTAAACATTTGTCATGCAATTTACGGGTTCTTTTGGGTCAGGTCAATGATGTCGTGGGAAGATAATTGTCCAAGCAAGTAACAACAATATTAGTTGAGTTTATAAAAGGATTGATTAGTGATTGATTACCTTAAGAAGCCTAAAGTAGCTTGAATAGCACCGGCGAAAAAGGTAGCCGTAAAAGCCAAGTGAAGATATTCAGTAGGGTTCTCGGTAGGACTAACAACCTTACCCAAGGTGTTTGAGTAAAGTAGAGATGCGACGGCCACCGTACCAATGGCCACATCTCTTGAGCTCCCCATCATTGCATATATCAACGGTGGCACAAAGCTTGAATCTTCATTGCACAACATTCATTTCATAATCAATTACTAATATATAATTTACAAGCTCGATAAATTTAACTTATACGGAGTACAAAAGAAATTAAACCTAGGTCAGGGCTCATGGGTATCATCTCTCATGACTTTACTAACTAATCCAGTTGACATCTGTATTTGATGGTTTATGGATACTACTAAATACCATAATACTCCGTATGTGACAAAATGTCGAAAACTATTCCTCTTTTACTGCATTTCATATTTTCATCGTCCATTGTTATTTGATTTCCTTGAACATAAGTCATCTAAAATGGTGTTTTGACTTCTAGAATGAGATAATGTCAAGTAGGCAAGGTTTCGTTTGTAGTATGATACTTTATCGATTTGAGCAAAGTGTATTATATGTAGAGCTGGCAAAAGATGACCCGACCCGAAGAACCGATATGTCTTATTCGAAAACCGACCTGATAGAACCCGTAAATTTGCTGAACTGAAACCGACCTGAACCGACCCGAAGGTTAACCGATAAACCGATAGAACCTGAAATGATATGACCCGAACCGCTTGTGACTCGACCCGAAACCCGATTCACCCACAAACCCGACCTGACCCAAACCGAACTGAACCGACCTGTAACCCATTTTAACCCGATTAATCTCGACCCGACTCATAGCCAAATAATCTTTTTTAAGAATCTAAATTCCTTTATAGTTTGTTTTTTTTGTTAATAAATTTGATATAAAAAATTATCGCTCATTTTATTTTTCAAAACAAAATGTAATCTTAAAATAAATAGTCAGTTGTAAATTTAGTACGCTATATTCCTAGTTAAACTTATTAATAATTATATTGCAAGTGATATATGTAGAAAATTTTAAATTAACGCTTTGTGAGAAAAATAGTGTTTAGTTTTGGCTCCATTGAAAACAATAAAGGGAAGAAAGAGTTATGAGTTATGACCATACAATCCGACCTCGCTTATTAATTATGATATTAAAATCCAAACCTCAAATACACCATTCTGATAGAGTCTATTCAAAATTAAATACGTAGGATCACCGTCAAGATAATAAATAAAATCTATTTCATTTGTAATTCATTTAGTTCCTTGTCGTACCTCATATGTCAAATGTTCAAAACTATGAACTACATAAACAATTGATTAATTTAGACCAAAAACATTATTTTTTGTCCATAATATAGGCGAATCCGACACTGGATATGCACTCATGTCATATACTTATAACCGAGGTCGAGCAACATAAGTGTTCAATGAAATTATAGAATCATTAACTTTTATAGTGTTATACTCTTATATTTTACAAATATCTTTTGTATCGAGTTCCTCTAATCCAATATTATAATTCATAAGTTCAAAAGTGATCTTTTAACAGAACGACCCGACCATTGACCCGATTAATTTTCAAATTTAAGACGACAATATAAAATACTCGACCTATCAGTAACCCGAAACCAAACCGGTCTCGAGCTAATCAAGCATATTGACCTGATATATCTCGACTCATTGGTCAACCGATCCGAAACTGAACCGACCTGTTGTAGTTATTGACCCGATTAACCTGACCCGTAAGCGACCCAACCCGAACCCGACTCGACCTGAATAAGCAACTTTACCCGACCAAACCCGAGCCCGACATAACCCGAACTGCCTGAACCCGACCCGTAACCGACCCGATTGACCCGATTGCCACCTCTAATTATATGTATTACTCTTTAAATGAGTTTAATCTTATCATTATAGATGACTCGCTACCTAATTGAGGTTCTTAATTGATTTGTTACCCTAAATAACATGTTCTAAATATGTATATTTAGAAGATATTGTGGACAATGTATATAATGATGATTTACCCTTATATGGAAATTGATAACAAAAAAATGTTATCTTATCACATGAATAAGAACATCGGAAATACAGAAAATTAAAAATAATAGAAACGTGCACAAGCCACACGCTCTTATCCTATTATCTAATAACTGCATTAGATATTTGTGCAGTTTTTTTTGGAAACTGTTGTTATTAATGTCTAAAGTTATTACTCGAGAAAAAGGTAAAAATAATATAGAAGTTGTTAACATGTCACGTTAAAATAATAATAACAATATAAGATCATCCGTATTTTCACTTCTATATAGAATTTTTAGATTTTAGATTGAATGATTTGAATAATAAGAAAACTAATATTAAAGTGATATATTTATATTTTATACGAACAAAAACATCACTCACACGTATTTTATCATTACAATCTTCATAAATACTTGTATACTTTGATTTGATTTTACATGCATAAATGTAACCCTTTCATGCAGAATTTTTAGTTTTAATTAGTAACAAAACTAAAATACACTGTTTTACGATAATATAATTTGAATGAAAATTATACTGTTTTACGATAATATAATTTGAATGAAAATATACTGTCTTCATAAATACTTGATTATTTCCATGTATATTTATCGATTTTGAATGAAAATTTGAATCTATGCATTACTAGGGCAGATATCGAAAAGATTTTAGATTTGTGAGTGAAAACACCAACAAACAATAATACAATTAAACAAACAAACACGTTAGAAAAATCGATATAAACAAACAATAAAGCACTAAATTTAAACTTACAAAGGCCAATAATAGGAGGTAAGCTAGCCAAATTAGCATAGCTTATTCCTTGAGGAACGGCAAGACTAGCAATAGTGATCCCAGCAATGAGATCGGACTTAAATAAGTTAAGGGTGTATCGCGGTGCCCAATCAAAAATCGGTATGAAATATTGTAATGCGAACCATAATTGTTGTAGACATGACTTATTCTTTAACGATCTGAACGGGTCATCTGGAAAAAACGTCTCTTTAAGGTTCGATTTTAAGAGTGTTGCGAATGGTTTGTCTTCAGGAATTGGCACTCTAGGAGTGTGTTCATATTCATTGCCTTTCTCCATTAGAAATTGTAATGAATAATATGAATAAATAATTTTGTTTCCTTTAGTTAAAACAAAAGTTTATAATATTTTTGGATAATAAAAGTGAATAATAGAAGTTGGTTTATAGGGTATCTAATATATAGGATTATGTAGTACTTATAATTTGGATAGTATTGGGATTAGGATTAATTAGGATATAAATCGTATTATTAGTGTAAATGACCGGATAATGATCGGAGATTCTTATCTTTTTAATACTTTATTTAAAATTATATTGTATTTCTTTAAATGGAAGATGCCAACAAGAGAATTTGATGGATTATTTGTTGTAAGTTTTTTTGTGTTTAATATTGAAAAAAATAAGGAAGGATTGTTTTGTTTGACATGTATTTTGAGTTAGAAAATATGTCTATATATAGAGGGAAAAGAACCTTTTCAATGAGAGATAAAAGCCCATTAGATCGATTCATTTCGTTTGAGACGATCTCATGTTATTATCTTACAATGGGGAGAACGCATTAACTACTACGGAGAAAAAATATTTACTTATCTACTTATCAATCTAATTAATTAATCTATATAGTAATTATATCAAAATAAACAATCATATTGAGACCGTTTCATAAGATATTTGTGTAAATTATAAATAAGTAGATGAATAAAGCGCATAATAATTTGATTGTTTGTATTTTTTTTTCTAGAAAAAAAATAACGAAAAATGCTTATGGCAACATCGGAAAGTGTGGATAAAGTCATAAAAAGTTACAAAAAATTCCAAAACATAAAAATTGTACTCCCTCATTCCACTATTAGTGTAGCATGATTTAAGAAAAAGTTGTGAATTATCAGCTAGACCTGGCAAAAGCAACCCGACCCGATTGACCCGACTCGAATGACCCGACCCGTGACCCAAAATTAACCCGAACTACAACAACCGAATTTGACCCGAAACCCGATTGGACCCGACCCGACCCAAATATGACCCGATCTTTCTTGACCCGTAACTGACCCGACCCGAAAATAACCCGATTCAAAATCACTCAACCCGAATATGACCCGACAAAATATAGCTTTAATTGAACCAAAAAGACTTAAAATGGCCCTTTGTATCTTATTCTTTGACCCGAAAATGACCCGACCCGAGATAACCCGACCCGGTTGACCCGAAACAGACCCGACAACAAACCCGAAACAAACCCGAAACCCGAAATAACCTGACCTGACCCGAATTAACCCGAAATCAACGAGAGACCCGATCTGACCCGAACCGAACTGGCCCGACCCGAACCCGATCCGGTTGACCCGTTTGCCAGGTCTATTATCAGCCATGCCCCTTAAATTAAAAGGAGAAGATGGACAATGTTGTTGGGGTGGAGATTAAAATAGTTAGTTATTTAGGGGTAATACTGGAAATTATAATTTCTCCTTACCAAATTTAGTAAATGGAGTATTGATTTTGGAATAAATTTAGTGGGGAAAAAGTCAATAAAAGTATAATAGAGAAAGTATATGCTAAATCTCATATAATTCATAAGTTATGATATTTGAAAAACTAAACTAAACATAAAACATACTAACACATTGATAGGCTATGTCGCACAAAGATAAATTTCCCTTGACACAAATTAATGTAGTATGAGATGAACACAAGGAGACGTGAATTGCCCTATGAAATGCTATGAATATATAGGCTACTATCAAGGTCGATTTAATGATTGTTTTATTTGGTTTAATGATTTAGCTAAAATCTTGTAAAATATATAATTAAAAGAGTTAGGGAATGAAGTTGGGTCACCATGCAATTAATTACTTTATATTCATGTTAAACTCGGAATAAATAACAATGTTAATTGTTTAGGCTAAAGACACCCACCTCTCGATATTAGAGTCAACCTTAGGTCGGGTCATAGAGAACTTTCGTTATGATTAGGTCGTCCAACTACACATGCTTAGGCTAATCCGATTCCGTGTCTCTCTACTTTTAGAACGAATTAACAAACTTAATCCATGAATATGGCCACTAAACAAAGATTAATCATGATGATACAAACATGTGAAAGAAATAATTTAGGTAATTATATCAACCTATTTTAACGTTTTACATTTAGTCATGCAAGACTCCCCTAATCGCGCGCTAGACAAAGGGATTACTCACTCATATTTGATATAAAACAAACAATGGTGAATAAAACGGTAATTCGTAAATGTGGTAAACATGATTAAATGAAATAACAAAAGTTATAAAAGTGCTAAATGATAACTAACACTAGTGAAATGCAAATGCTAAACTAATAAAACAATGCTAATGATAATAAAATGATAATGAAAATACAATAATGAAACGAACAAGGATCGGAATTACCGCAACAAAAAGAACTTGGAACTTGAACAAGAATACTAGAACCAAAAGATTGTGGAAAGATTGTATTAAATTGTAACCAAATGTTTAAACAAAGCAAGAACCAAATGTTGACAATATTGAAACTAAATATGAAACTAAAAGAAATTTGTGTGCTTAAGCTAAATTGCTAGTATGTGAGTAAGAGTGTTAAGATGTGTTTAAGATGATGTAAAAATATGATTATCCCCTAATGATGGATTAAGGCTCCTATTTATAATAAAATAGGAGCATAACGTAAAGCACCTAGGGGAGTCAAACCCCGATCGGGGATAGGCGCAACCGTGATCAGGGTCGGGGTTATCCGGATAAATTCTCTTAATTGCTCGGTTAAATGTATGAGGAATCCAAAGCTTTGTCTTAACTCGTCTTTAATCTCCGGTTAAACTCACCATTAAGCACTATGAGTATCCCAAGTTGAGCATCCTATGTTGAGTTTGTGAACCTCCAAATCTTGCGCTTTCTTTGTGACTTCATTTTATGCATCAACCCATTTCACAATTCTTGGACTTCTTACTCCCACAATATCCTATCATGATCCATCTTGCTCACACTATCTTAGTGTTCTTGGTGTTTGCTTAAAATGATGGGAAAAAGCATTCACGACGTGCTTCATTCCTACAAAATGTGACAAAATACAAGCATACACCTCGAAACTTAATTAGCTCACAAATATACTAATTAAAGTACAACAGTCAAGTCAAATTGAGCTAAAATAGGAAGTAAAATCATATAAAAACTAGACATATCACACATAACAATTACTCCTTCCATCCCAGTTATTGTTTGTAGTCTATTTTATATTTATTTGTTTTAACTTTTCATATTGAGAAAGTTTTAATTAGCAGTTTGATCATTCAAATGCATTACTGTAATTAGTAATCAAAGGAGCACGACGGAAGAAATAACAAAAAAAAGGAAATATAATATTTGTTTAACTCCTTGAATAGCTAAGATTGTCAAGGATTCAAATCCTAACTCTTTGAATAACTACCCACCATTGTAGATGGGTGGTAAGATTTCAATCCTGATTACTAAAGAAAATGTGTAATTTTTTCCTAAAAAAACTTTTGCCAAGAACTATGTAAAGTTTTAAGTTTTGTGAAACACTATTTAAAATTTAGATTTTGTTTGTCAAGTATTAACAAAATTACTATTCAGCCATGAAAATGTGAAAACAAGCGATTTTAACTTGTCATAGAGTTTCTTTTGCTAAATTATACTAATGTTTAACCTAAGTTACTAAGTTTCAATCTATTTTCCGCGAAACAACTTTTATTATCGTCAACCTCATCATCCGATCATCTACAATCTTGTGATACGAGCCTATATTTCAGCAAAGAAGTTAAGCATTAATATAGTTTAGCAAAATAAACTACACGATTATGATATAAGCAAGTTAAAATCGTTAATTTTGAACTTTTCATATCATCCATGAATAATGCTTTTGGTAGTGTGACAATAAAGTCTAAACTTTAGGTAGCATTTGAAAAAAATAAAAATTTAGGTTATTCTTCGCAAAGTTACCTAAACTACATGTATTGTTCGACAAAAAAACTCCAAAAATAAATATAAAACTTAGTGACTACGATCTTGGCCAATTGGTAGTGATTCGTGACTTCGAATTAATATTTTCCCATACATTCTATATATAGTAGAGGTTTCACATGACCAATGTACTAGACCACCATTTACCCTTAACATTTTTTTTTACGGTTTAAATCCTGTCTTTAATTTGTGAAGCAATTTTATAGAAAGTTACTATACACAACTCTAGATACTTTAGCTACAATTGATGATAGTATTATCAGAATTGAATGACAAGGTAAGTACTAAGTAGTAGGTGTTTAGCTGCCTTTATGTCGTTGTTGAATGGAGGTATTCTCCATCGAAAATTGAAATAATTTCAATTGGAATATTAAAATTAAGTTAACTAGCTAGAGATCTCTTATTTAATCCATTAATTGTATTGTAAACGGGGTATATCTGTCCACAATTATAAACATGTCAGATCTCTCTCATAAAAAATGCAAGTGCGATGGCAAGTGGGGTTTCCCACTTGCTTGAGTGCTTCTTTGTGAGAGAGATTCGACCCGTCTACAATTAGAATTCGTGTTTTTTACGTTCACAACAGTCAAGAGTCAGATCAAATCATCAATATACTCTATATGGTTTTATGTAAGAATCCCCTATCTACTACGAGTATAAGAATAGGAAGATTCTAAAAAAATTCAGCCTAAATCACCACTTTCGTAATTGGGCTTTTTTTTGTCATCATAATTCAACACCCGAGGTGGGCCAAAGGTTTAAGCTAAAACCGATAATCTAATTTGGGCTAAAAGTCTTAAACGTTATCTTTTCTACCTAATATCACAAAACAATATCGATAATAGATTTCATCATTAAATATAAAATTAAACAACAGTAATATAAATGCCAATATTTCTTACACCAATAAAAAAACCGTGCAGTAGTGTTATGACCAAATTTAGCACGGAGTTCGCACTAGCTAGTAGCTATAATATTTTCATACAAACTAGATATATTTTTTTTAATACGTCACTAAATGAAACCCGTATGACGACTTCATACATAGCACTTCCTTTATCCCAGAAATTTGTTTGTCTTTCTTATTTTTTATGAGGGGTATTCTAAACAAAGACAAACAAATGATTGAGACGGAAAAGCTACTTGTTTAATGGCAACAACACATAAATACCTTGTCATCTCAATTTAGAGCCTTGTCATTTCTGCCAAGTCGAAAAAATTGAAGTGGAAAAAAGAATAACGTTTTGATGTAATTGTATAGAACTACAGAAGTCCTTAGGGGTAGTGGATTATGTAAGAGTCCATTATACATTCGAAGTTATGAGAGCCTTACAAAGTGACGTTAACGCACAAGAAAAAAAATAAAAAAACACAAGGTGATGTAACTTTGCACTAAAGTGATATACAGTCGTATTTAGGTAGCTTAATTAACTGAAAAGGTAGCTAAAAGTTGAAAGAAGAGGTGGTCTTCGGTCAAGTCGACGATGGCTCGGACGAGTGAGCCTTGACTCAATCGAGTAAAGATGTTACTCGGGATTCCAAGGAGATGGGTGTGTCCGTAGTAGAGCTGGCCAACATTGCGGGTCGGCCCGGCCCACACTGACCCGCACCCATTTTTTCCCAATCGGGCCGGTCCAGGGCCACCAAATCCCCAGCCCGGCCCGGCCTGGCCCGCACCCCTCTGGCCCGCAGTGTGGACTCGGGCTCCCTCTCCCACAACCCGGCCCGCTTCCAGCCCGACCCGTTGTACACCTCTAGTCCGTAGCATGAACAACGTCAATTACAGGCTTGTGGGTCTCGTAATCCAGACCTTTGTCCATGGGATTCTGCATGGTAATGAGTTGATCGGTACAAGTTTTGATTGATTCGGGATATTCAGCAATGGATTGGGTTATTTGATTTATTGAAACTAGTATAGATTTCGCGCAAATGCGCGGTTTTTTAAATTAAAATATTTCAAAATTTAACAATTACATCACTCGTATAACTATAATTGAAATTTATTTATATAATTTACTATTATTAATGTTTTGTATTAAAAGGTAGAAAAGAGAAGGTTGAACATTTTTACTTCTAATAAGATTGTCGGTTTTATCGAAACATTGTTAATTTTATTTGAAAAAAAAAAATTGTTGTTAAATATCCACTAAAAGCATAATATAAATATGAAAAAGTGACATTGGTAATACAATCAGATAAGATAAGTGTTATAATAACTATATTTTATATACGCTAAATAATTTTTTTAAAAAAATAATCAAAATTTAAATGTTGATACTATATATGGAGCGAGATAGATGTTAAGTTTAAATGTACGAAAAATATATATAATTTGTAAGTTTTTTTGTCGTAGAAGTCAAATTATCTATCCATACTATTAACTTGTCTATGAATACTATTAACTTGCAGTACATATGTTCATATCGAAAGACAGAATGATATAATTATTTGGAAAGCGTTTGCTAAAAAAGTGTTCGTGGTACCATATTTGGATAACAAAATAATATGTTAGGGTGCAAACCCTTGTCCCACATCGGATAAATAAAGGTCAAAAGTGATCTTTATAAGTGTTCACAAATATAATAGTATGAGGCCTTTTGGGAAGGAGTCCAAGAGTAAATCCGTGAGGGCTAGACCCAAAGCGGACAATATCATACTATTATGGACCATGGACACTATTCACGCTTCCGCACAACATAATAAGTGTAAAATATTTTAATCACATAATACGACAATTTAATTTATGTAACAAAATCAGAAGAATATCCATAAATATTAGATATGATATAAGGAAGTT
Source organism: Heliosperma pusillum (assembly GCA_022085475.1). Taxonomy (NCBI): domain Eukaryota; kingdom Viridiplantae; phylum Streptophyta; class Magnoliopsida; order Caryophyllales; family Caryophyllaceae; genus Heliosperma; species Heliosperma pusillum. Next base: position 58,507 of record JAIUZE010067086.1, read on the forward strand.
TATTTATAAAAACAAATCATTTAGGCGGGAAAGTTTTACTAAGCTCTTAATCTTTTAGTATAAGGGGGATTATATTTTTATTATCACATACTTCAAAATAGTATGAGGCCTTTTGGGATGGAGCCCAAGAGTAAATCCGTGAGTGCTAGACCCAAAGCGGACAATATCATACTATTATGGACCGTGGACACTATTCACGCTTCCGCACAACATAATAAGTGTAAAATATTTTAATCACATAATACGACAATTTAATTTATGTAACAAAATCAGAAGAATATCCATAAATATTAGATGTGATATAAGGAAGTTTATTTATAAAACAAATCATTTATGCGGGAAAGTTTTAGTAAGCTGTTAATCTTTTAGTATAAGGGGATTATATTTTTATTATCACATACTTCAAAATAAAACCGGATTGTAAAACATCGACGACGTTTTAGAAAACATCGACGACGTTTTTCATAAAAAAGACGTCTCATGCCCTTAGCCTTTCTCTCTCTAAACTTTTTTTCTCCCAAAGTTTACTATTCAAAATCCACTAAAACACTAACCCCTCCCCACCTCCCCCACTACCGCCACCACCGGACCTACCCCTGCCCCCGCACCCGCCGTGCAGCCGTGCCGCTAGCCAGGCTTGCCGCCGTGCCGCCGTTTAGTGTTCTTACTTTTTTTTTTTTAATTTTCTAGATCTAGTTTCATTTGTTGTTAGTTTTTTTTGTTTTAATTTGTAAACCTTTAGTTTTTGTTTTAATTTGTTGTTAGTTTATGGTTTAATTTGTAAACTTTTAGTTATTAGATTGTTCTTGGTTTAATTTGTAAACTTTTAGTTATTAGATTGTTCTTGGTTTAATTTGTAAACTTGTAATTAGTTTGTTCTTAGTTTTTTAATTCTCTCAAAGTTTTTTGTTTGTTTTCTTGTTAGATTTGTTGTAAAATCTTATATTTATGTGATGTTGTTGTTTGTTGTTAGATTTGTGTTAATAATTTGTATAAAGAAACAAATAATCGATTTTTTTTTTTCCGAGTTCTTCATCCCACCATGGTGAGATTTGGAGGAAAAAAAAATTTCCCCTATGGTTGGACAACCATTTCACACGTCCAACCATGGGGGATTTTTTTTCCCCCAAATCTCACCATGGTGGGACAAGTGAAATGGTTGTCCAACCATGGTGGGATGAAAAAATCTGGAAATCCACCATGGTTGGACAACCATTTCACACGTCTAACCATTGTTGGACGTGTGAAATGGTTGTCCAACCATGGTGGGATTTCCAGTTTTTTCATCCCACCATGGTTGGATTTCCACAGAAAAAAACTCGTCCATGATTTGAATTTTTTTATTAAAAGTCCGTTCATGGTTTCTTTGAAATATTTTTATAATTTGTTAATTAAATTGATTAAATTAATTTGTTCGATGATAATATGTTTTAGGTCCGGTGGTGGCGGTGGTGGGGAGGGGGTTAGTGTTTTAGTGGATTTTGAATAGTAAACTGAGTTTCATAACCATGGCCAGACCCTAGAAATGGACGTCCAGCCATGGCCAGACATCCATTTCCAACGTCTGACCATGGTTGGACGTTGGAAATGAAGGTCTGGCCTTGGCTGGACGTCCATTTCCAACGTCTGACCATGGTTGGACGTTGGAAATGGAGGTCTGGCCATGGCTGGACGTCCATTTCCAACGTCCAACCATGGTCAGACGTTGGAAATGGATGTCTGGCCATGGTCCATGACATCCAGTTCTTCGTCTGACCATGACATGTTTTCCAATTTTTTTTTAAAAAAATCCGCATTTGAATTTTAACTAATTAAGAAATAACGTAAATCATTTAACTTAATTAAGTTTAAACGTACAATTAACGGATTCCGGGCAAAAAAAATGAGAAATATAAATTTTGATTAATTTGTAAACATATTGAAGATTGTTCGTCCGTCATGATAATCGATTTAGTGAGATTGTTGTTGTTCGATTTAGTAAAATTGTTGTTGTTATAATTTTTTAATTTTTTTACTTGAATTAATTGTATTTGATTTTGGGAGAATTAGAGATGAGAGAGAAGAGAGATAGAGAGTTTAATGCATAAGGGCATTATCGTCTTTTGTAATGAAAACGTCGTCGATATTTCCTAAAACGTCGTCGATGTTAACCAGCCGCCAAATAAAAAATCATAAATTTCGGTCCATTTACCGAACCGAAAAATACGAGTTTGATCTGGTCCAATCTGAATTTTTTAGTTCCGGTATTTGGTCCAGGTTTGGACCGATGCCACCCCTAATTACGAGTGATCTTTTGCAAATATGGATGATAGTTGATACTTTGTTCTATTATCGGATAGAATACCTATGCAAGGCACAACACCACCCACCCACCCCCTCCCCGGAATCACCCTCCGACGTGGGATCGCGAGGGGAGGCCCAAGAAATTTGGATTAGACAGTTTGTTAATACCTGCAGAAAGATATTTCCAACAACAATAACAGTAATGTGTATATATATATATATATAAATAACTCCTCTATAGCGTTCTCATTTAGCCTCCAAACAGAACCTATACAAATCAGTGTTTACTATATAGATACTATATAGATTGATACAAGAAGATAAAAAATGCAATCTCTTATGACACAAAAAGAAAACAAAAACAATGGGGGTCAACTTCATGAACGTCGAACCGTTCAATAAGCAAGAACAGAATCAGGAACTACGGAGTACACCAGTCACGACCAAGCTGTGCCGGGTTTCTTTTCTGTATGCTCAGCGATTAACCAGATTATTGTCTGAAATTTCTAGTACCTAGGCTGCATTCATAAGAAAATAACAAAGCGTTACGAATTTTTTAATAAAAAATAAGCATACTTGAGCTTTTATATATGTAGGAAACAACTTACATCATATGAAACAACCGATCTGGCATAGTTGGCATTTGTGAAAACCGAGCAGGACGATCCACACTCACTATCCTTAAGCGAAACAGCCGACTTATCAAGCTTGACCGACCAAGGATACTGATAGTTCTTTTCAGCAGCACCAACATGTGAAGAGGACCGTTGCATTCTAGCACCCTTTGGTATACTCCTCCCTTCAACAGACGGCCTTCTTCCACGACTTGGTTGTCGCTCAAACTCAGGTCTTTGCTTAGGCGCACTCTGTGACCGCGCTTTAGCCCTTGAGGATTCCGTGTTAGCCATGTAACTCGGGTAAAGTGGGTACTCGTAGGACATGGTTTCTGCGTAGTCTGGATTGGGGAATGAGAATTGGGCTCGAGATTGGTCTGGTCGGGACATTGCAGAGTGGCATTGTGGACTACTTTGAGCTGTTGCGAAAGCATAGTCTTCGAAGTGTCCGCTGCAAGTTCGCGGGCTAATGTCAGTGATTGCTGATGGTGCAGGGGACACTTGTTGGTAATAAGTCGAGATTTTTCCGTCGAGTCGATCAATACTATGTTGGTGGTTTGGAGTTGAGTAACTATTTCTGTTGTTGGGAGTTGATCCATATTCACCATGATCCATCTCTACAATCTTTATGTTCTCCTCCATGTCCTGTTTTCAATATGAAGAGCTATTTGCAATTAAACTTGAACAATAATTATTATGTGAGACTTTGTCACACGGTAGAAAGTTGTGAATAGTTACTTTTTGTTGATAGAAATAAATGAACGGTTTTTTTATTTATTGAAAAGACCGTCTCATGTTGTGAAACCGACTCATTATAGAATTTCTGATACTTGAGAAGGTCCTTCCTAAGAATCTAAGTTCATCATCAATCTATGAATAGAAGGCTCCAAAGCCCAATTGATCAAGACAAACAGGATTCAACTCTCAAACGTATCGTATGTCGACACATGGATCTTAATGTCTAGGACATACCCTAACTCATTTTGCCATTTTGGCATTCAAATTTTTTTTTGTCCATTTTAAATACTGTATGTTTTCTAAAATTGGGTGAAATTCTATCTAATTGTCATTGAACAATTAATTAGTGCGTTTTATACATTAGACATTTTTCAAAATGCTTATAAATTACTAGAACATTTTAGATGAGACTATTTTACATAGTAAAACACTTAACACTATGAGTAACCAAAATAAAGCAAAATGTTTTTAAGATGATCTCACATATTGGAGGACCTTAGTTATCCAAGAAGAGACCGGATCCAACCCACCCCCACCTCCCTACCACGCCGATTTTGTCAAATTTCTGTATACAATTATCATATGATTTCTTAAATATGGACACACGAAATTAATAATTTAAACAAAATCCATTATCATTTACTCCAAGATCCATCAGTGAACTTTCACATACAATGAGTCTGTTGCTTTCAAGATTTTCTATAATAAACTATAAAGTACCCTACACACCATATTAACTTCACATTATTCAATCCTTCACAAATATGCTTCTAAAACATTTATTATTAGCTGAAACCAAATATTTCAGGCTAAACTTGACTTCACTTATTAGAACTAAACAAGATCCAACTTCCAACCCAAAAAAATACAGTTGGATGTAGGCCCAATATTAAATGACCCGGTCTAAAATAACTTAAACACAAATCAAGCAAATAAACACCCGAAAACACTTGAAACCAAGCAAAATGACTAAAAATTACCTTAATAATCACACTTCCAATATAACTTTGTTGAGTCACTCATTAATTTAGAGATGGAAGTGGACCGTGCCGGGCCGTGCCTCGTGTCGGCGCACCGTGCTTGGAGAAGAAAATGGCACGGCCCTGGCCCATGAAAGTGGGCTTTCTGCCGTGCCAGTCAAATGAAAATGGCTGCCTAGGCACAGCCCACGGCCTATGCATGTCGTGCCGTGCTTGAGCGTGCCTTATTAAATCCTCCACTTTAACTCAATTTTTTTGTATTTTGAACGTGCTGTGTCGTGCCAAGGCACATTCTTTTTTCTCAAATTT